>JAFEMH010003318.1:0-273095 GCA_022495995.1 Adenophora triphylla var. japonica
CTTCAACACATCATCCAATGACTGCCGACATGAAGGCCATTAAATGCTAATGTTCCCTTTGCATTAAATGCATTCAAATTTTAAAATTTCGTGGGAAAACATTTCTAAATAAACCCTTAAAGAAAAAATAAGGACTGAAAAATAAATAAAAGGAATTTGAACAGTTTTTTTTTTTTTAACATAAGCAAAAATTAGAAAATGCTCCAAGTTGAAACGCGGTTGAGGTCCAAGCGGTTGAGCTGCAGCATGCGGTTGGAATGAAGCGGTTGGCTGCAGGGCGGTTGGACAATATGCGGTTTGGTACACGCGATTCAACAAGGTGATTTTGAAACTATACTTAACACACAAGTTAGAAAATAAAAAGAATGGATTCATTTAAGTTCAAGCATACTCATTTCTCCTCTAAGGAATGAAAACCTTTTGGAGTCAAGAGCCTTGGTGAGGATGTCGCAACCGGTTGTCCGTCCCCACGTACTCTAAATGGATATTCCTCTTCTCCACATGGTCTTTGAGGAAATGATACTTGATATCAATATGCTTGGTCTTGGAATGCATGACAGGGTTGTTGGAGACTGAAATTGTTGAAGTGTTGTCACACATGATAGTGCAATTTCCTTCATGGATTACATAGTCCACCAGCTGCTGCTTCATCCAAAGGATTTAAAAGCAACAACTACCAAAGAAGAATATACTCACTTCCGTGGTTGACACCGAAACCGAAGCTTGCTTCTTGCCGGCCCAAGCAACTAGTCTATTCCCGAGGAAATGACAAGTACCACTAGTGCTTTTCCCGTCAATAGTACAAGCCGCATAATCTATATCCGAATAACCTACAAGATCGAAGTTCGAATCTTTGGAATACCAAAGTCCAAGGTTAGTGGTTCCAGATAAATAGCGGATTATACGCTGATCGCAATGAGATGTGCTTCTCTAGGATCTGCTTGATATCTAGCACATACACAGACACTAAACATGATATCGGGCCTACTAGCAGTTAAATAAAGTAATGAGCCGATCATACCTCGATATAAAGTTTGATCAACTTTCTTACCTTTGAGATCTTTATCTAGCTTATTGCCGGTGGCCATTGGAGTATCATATGCTTTAGCATTTTCTAATCCAAACTTCTTTATTAGCTCCTTGGTGTATTTGGCCGAGGAAAATACCTTCTTCGCATTGCTTGATTTGAAGCCCGAGGAAGAATGTTAATTCTCCCATCATGAATGTAATGTTGTATGAATGCACTGTTACATGAGCCCCGGTTTTTTGGCAAGGGTATGAGTGTTTGGTATATGAACTGTTTGGGCAGGTTTTGCACAAGGTTCGAGCAGCCGGGATGAAAATATTCCTCCGTTATGCAGCAGCTTGAGCCGCTGCGGATTTTTTTATTTTTTTGGGCAACAATCCTGTCCGCGCGGATGAGTTTGACATCTGACATGGTTCATTTATTTCGGTGGTTGGATCCGGTTTGGTCCATAAATGCCATTAAAACTTCATCTTTTCCAGCTTCAAACTCACCGGAATTTTCGGGAGAGGAGCAAAAAACCATGGAAATGTCCAAATTCTCTCTAAAATTGGCCAAGGAAGAGCAAATGTTGTTCTTTGAAAAGTTCAAGGAGTGGTTTAGAGAGATTATGCACGAGAGGAGGTCAATTTTCGAAGAGAGGTACAAGGTAAAGTGTTTGTGGTCCCTCAAAGAATTGGTTCCGGACTATGACCTCTTGAGAGCTTCTTCCTCATTTTGGGACACTAGAAGGCATGTCTTTTGCCTTTCTTACAATGAAGTTGTTCCGACCGTTGAAGAATTCCGGGCTTTGCTTGGCGGTCCCGAGGTGGAAGAGATTGGGATTCCTTTGCCCGGAGGGGCTTCTTTTGTTGATAGGTTGTGTAACCTCCTTCACCTTTCTCCGGAGGAAGCGCAAGGTATGATTCGTAGTCCCGATCATTTTGACATTTCTGGTCTTCCTGATAGATTTAGGGGCTTAGGCTTGGTGGATGATGCCTATTGGGATGCCTTTGCACTTTGCATGTTTGGTACCTTGTTCATGGTTTATTCCTTCGGAATTTGTCATCGGGCCCTGTTAGATGTAGTTGTTCACTGTCGCTTGGGCAGAGATGTTGTACCCTTGATCTTGGGAGAGACTTTTCATGCTCTCGACAGGCTGGCTACCGGGAGACGGTATATGCACGGGGGCAGCCCGTTTCTCTTGACTTTGTGGCTGATGGAGCGCCTGGGGGTTCTTCGGGAAACTTCTGATATGATCAAGCCTTGGACATTTGCCAGGAGAGGGGTTTTGGTGGATTTTGATGATCAGGGCTCGTGGGAGCGATGGATGGCTGGTCGCCGACCGAAGATATCGATGGTCGGTGCCTCATTGGCGAGTGGAGACTCGGAGAGTACTTCAGATGGATCTCCCGTGGTTATGCTTCCGGGGTTTTTCTCACCAGCCTTTTACATTCCGGCTTTGGTTCCGAGACGTTCGGCTTGGAGCAGTTCCTTTGGAGGACTTTGATGATATAGCCACCGTGGTGGTGGCTTCGCTTCTATGGATGATCCTTCGGTGTTTCCATTTCTTTCCCGAGTATGGAGGTATGACGTCTTTCCTCTCGGGTTATCCTCAGCGTCCGAGACCCGTGCTCGACCACTTGGTACCCTGGATTGGTACGAGAGGCATTTGGGAGACTCGTATGGCTATTTTGAGACGGCGTGAGGCCATTGTGGGTGCGGAGGACCCGACGCGGAGAGGAGGAGGGCCGAGGCGAGGGCCAACCCTCACGACAGAGCGGAGATACCGTGACCGACTATGAGGCTTATGTCAAGAGACAGGAGAGGAGGACTCCTATGCTACCGCTAGGCTACAAGAGATGAGAGATGACGCTAGGGCCACTTAGGCCCCGACAGAGGCCGGTTTGATAGATCCCGTTCCTATACCAAAGCTTGGTAGGAGGAAGACCGACATTTTTCCCGTTCGTAGGAAGAAGACCCGAAGAGGGAAGAAGAGGGGATGCCGCACGAGCGGCTTAGAGTGACCTCGAGATTTTCGAGTATCCCTTTCTTGCCGTAGCACACATTAGTTTGATTATGTATCTTAGTTTCATTTAGCAGGTTGCCGGTTGTAGGAACGAACCGAGCTTAGACTCATCAAAAAGCTTTTAACCGTAATGAATATGTGAATTGCTTTAGAGTTTTTCGAGACGCTTTCATGGTCTCGATCAATGTATGACTTTTATTTGTGTTTTAGACCGAACCGTTTCCGCCGCCTACGTTCCCTTCGGACAAAGGGCTCAGTCTTCGTAGTTCGACCCGGTTTTTTTTTTTTTGTTTTTTTTTTTTTTTTTTTGTTTGTTTTTTTGTTTTTTTTTTTTTTTTTGGTGCAACCATCGTTTTTTACCTAGGCCGCCCTTTTCGGGTTTTCAACCTAGTTGGGTATTACTCTTTAGCACTCTTTTTCTTTTTTGTTTCTTTTTTTTTCTTTTTTTGACTCGTTGTTTTACGCGTAGTATCTCGCGCAGCCTTGTCACCATTCACCGGGTGTACAAAAGGATTTCCGTCGAGGTCCGCAAGTTGCATGGCTCCTCCGGAGAAGATCTTCTCGGACGACGTATGGCCCGACCTGCATGTGCTCCCATTTGCCAAGCGGGTTGATACGGACCGGGGCTTCTCTTCAAAACGAGATCACCTTCCCTAATCTCCCGATGCTTTACTTTCTTGTCGAAGGCTCTGGCCATTCTCCCTTGGTAAGCTCGGATATGTTCCATTGCTTTCAATCGTCGCTCATCTAGCAGGGCCAATTCATCATGGCGACTCTGGAGCCATTGGACCTCGTTGATCTGGCTTTCCAACAGTATACGTAGTGAGGGGATTTCTAGCTCGATTGGGAGCAAGGCTTCCATCCCGTAGGTGAGAGCAAACGGTGTCTCCCGTTGCGGTGTTCGACGATGTCCCGTAGCCCCGCAGAGTGCCGTGTGTAGCTTTTCGAGCCAATCTCGACCTCGGACAGCCATTTTCCGGATGATGTTTTCCAAAGTCTTGTTTGCTGCTTCGACGGCTCCGTTGGTTTGGGGCCTATAGGGAGATGACTTGTGACGGGTTATTCTGAATTCCGCCAGCAGCTTGTCGCATTCCCCTTCGAAGTGGGATCCATTATCTGAGATGATTTCGGCTGGCAACCCGTATCTGCATATGATGTTTTCTTTGATGAAGAGGGCCACTTTCCTTGAGTTGAGGATTTTGTAGGATTTTGTAGGGCATCCTTTTCAGTTCCTTCGAAGAAACTACCAATCTGCGTCTCTTTAGGCTCTTCCAGCTCCTGCATTCACACTTGTCAAAATCCTTTCTACTTGGGCTCGATTTTCCTCTTCCCGAACAACCTGCTTAAAGATTTTTGTTCTCTTTTTTTTTGTTTATTTAATGTGTCTGCTTCTTTATCTAATGAATTATTATTAAATGTTTTTTTTAATTATTAATTAATTTATCATTAGTTAAAGTGGCAATCAAGGGGTACTCAGAAAGGTTCGTCATTTCATTAAGAACGAAAGGAAGTACAGCATTTGCTACAGACTCGTAGTCTTCAGGCGTAAGGCCGTCGGACGACTCTAGAGACTTGATCTTGACATTGAGGGACTCGGAAGACTCTACCTAGATTGACACAAAGGGACGGGGGACCAATCCAGGCTTGGTGATCATTTCTTCTTTGGTCACGGACGGGCCTGAGAGAGTTTCCTGATTCTGTAATGGCGTCGCTATCAGTGGCCTCATGACTCGGGAATGGTACTGTTTCTGTCCTCCTTCCTCGATCATTGCTACCATTTCTTTGACTGAGCTGAAATCAATCAGGTCTGGCACCTGGACCTCTTCCCCGAATAACTGCTGCATAATCGGACCATCCCAATCATCTGAAAAGACTTCTGTGACTTTGGTTTTCGGCACCGTCAATTCAAACTCAGGCTTCGGGCCATCCTGGGCAGTAAGCTTTTCGAACTGTTCCACTAGGCTTGGCACGCCTTTGAAAGTGTACTCACTCTTCATGGTAGTGGTAGCCCCGGGTATCTTGGGTAGGTCCAGAAATACTCTACGAACCGGGTTAGCTTTGGCTCCCCTGAATTTGTTGAGGCTATCCTGTAGCTTCAGCCACCCTTCTGTAGGAGTGGGCTCTGTGATGTTACCCGGTTGTGTGGGACCCTTTACAAAGTAGTCAGCCAAATTAGGACTGAAAGGGAGAGATTTAGGGTTGTTGACCGGGACCCTTCCTGTGATAGCTTCTTTCCTTTGTAGAGCAGATTCTTTTTCTTTTGCGGTGTCCACTGAGGAGGCCTCATATCCCAGGCCGTGGCGAGTTTTCTGTCCTTTCACCTCGATGAGTTTGTGAGTTCCTTGTTGGTGCTTTCCCAGACCGAGGCCAGGTAGATAGCTCATCTTTCTCATCATTTTCAAGACCGGAGGGATTTTATCCCGAGTGATCGTCAGATCTATGTTGCAAACTTGGGCCTTAGGGAGGCCTGACCGTGAAGCCTGTTAGCATGAGACCTTCCTCATCATGTTTAATTTCCAGTAATAGGTATTCCACTCCGTATCCGTGCCCTCCAAGGTGACTAAATCCCCGTAAATGGTTGTCAGGCCCCCATTCGAGACGAATTTCACACACTGGTGGAGGCTTGAGGCGCTTCACCCCCGACCTCGACGCAGCCCAAGGTCTTCCCACAAGGCATTGCAAGTGATCGGATGTCGATAACCCCGGAATTTGGCTGTATCAATTCTCTCACAAACTGCAGGTCCAAAGTAGCAACTCCAATGACTGCCGAGATGTCGAGTCGTAAGCTTTTGACTCGAGAGGGAGGAAGGCTTCAAGTCTCGTAGTCTTGATATCAAGCAAAGCTCAAGATCTTCACGAAGGATATTCATTCTAATCTATCATTTAATTAGACCCGTAGGGAGGGGCCGTCGTTCGTCCAACCGGACTCGCTGATTTAAGAGAGGCTCGTTATGATCGCCCAAATTGAGGGGGAGGTCAGATTTTGTGAAAGTGATTATGTTCCCATAGTGGATGTTTCCAATCGCTGTCAGCCACGTCATCGGGAGTAGCATCTTCCACAAAGGACCAAGGTCGCGCGCGCCAGGCTCTTCCCCGTTTACCAATAGGGGATGGGGAATGGAGGTGAGCAGGGACCATAGAGAGATGTTGGCCTGTGCCAGAGCCTAACCGTGAGCACGGGATCCTCCTTCTCGGTCGTGAGAGCTTCGACTATCTTAGACATGTGTGGGTGGCGGTTTTCTCCCTGTGTAAGCTTCGATTCAAGTCGCTACCTTCTTTATTCCGCCCTTTAGATTCCCTTGAAGATTTGGGTTCCTGATCGGGTCAACAAAGTTAACTTCCTCATCGCCTGCTTCTGACTAGATTTCTTCAACGCTCGCTTAGGTCAATCTGGAGCCTTTGGCTATCTACCACCGTGCCCCGACTGAGTCTGAAGCAATCTGGTGGAGGGGCCGAGTTTGAGCCAGCACTGGGCTTCCTTCCCCGGGCGGCCCTTATAATCGGTCCCCAAGTCACAAAGCTTTGAGTCCGGGGTCGTGTTGTTGCCTCCTCGATGGTCCACATAGAGCTAGGGTGCATCCTCTCGATTCTGCTCCCATAGCCTCGCTCTTGCTCATAGTTATCATACAACAAGATAGAGCCGTTATTCTGGTCGGGGCTCGACGGCTGATCTCATCTCAGATAAATGCGAAACCATCTCTCGGGTTCCTTTCTCACAGAGTACTCGGGAAATGGAAACAGATTATAGCATTCTCAAGGTGGGAGGCGATCCGACTGGGCATGCCCGCTTCCAAGTGACTTCTCCGAGAGCCGACATACACTGGGGAAGGTGACTCTTCTCTGCAACCCCGACAAGGAGTGTTACTTTGTTCAAAAGGATTTGATCCTCGACTAAGGTTATTTTCTCATTCGGGGCGGACTGGGAGCAGTTTCCCTCTCTCTATCAGATCTTCGACCATCACTGGATCGTGATGCCCGAAACCCTTTCCCCAAAGCATGGTAGGCGGTGTTGGAACTCTAAAACATCCACGTGCCTGCACTCCAGTGGAAATCATGGCCTTCATGGCCTTCATGTCCTCGGGGTCTTCATATTCGTCTTCCGTTGTCTTCTGGTCTTATGGCTATCACCCTCCATCTCATCATACATCTTCTCTTTCTTTCACCACCCTTGCAAGTAGGGGCGTACCACAAGTAAAGGAATAGGCAACGCTTCCCTCGTAGTTCGATGTAGCGGGTCTAGATTCTGGGTCCAAATATGAGCACCCGGTCCACTATCGTGGAACTCGGAGCAATTAGGAAGTGCTTCATGTGGATCCAGGTATGAAAGCCACCGGGGGGAGACGCTAGATCAATAACCCTTTCGTTGATCGGGTAGCACTCACTCAGTGCCTCAAGTGGTCCTTGGCCAGCACTCCCTGTCGCTTGTTATGCCATCCGTTCTCGGAAAGAAGAAAGATCCGATCGATCGTTCACGAATTCCTCATCTTCTCGGTCAAGTCGAAACCCTCCATTCTCATCAAAGGCTTCAATGAAACCGCTTCCATTCACCTAGCTTAGTTCTTAGTAAGGAACATTGTGAAGCCCTAGGATTTCTGATGTGCATGTATCCGGGCGCGGGCTTTATTGTCCCTCATCCTCCGAAGTATCCTGGACACCGACTGTGTGCGATCTTACGAGGTGCGCTCTGTGGTGGCCCGTCCCTATTGGCATTTGACTCAGAGCTTCTTCCCGGTGGTTCTTCATCGTCGCCAAGCTCTCGACAACCAACCATCGTGTCTCGGCTCCCATGGTACTTCATTTTTTCCGCCTCGATTGTTCCAGATTGATTCCGGATCTGGGCCTCGCCTGACTCCTCGCTCTCGGGTCACTCATCATCGTCATCACGTGTCATCGTAATCATCTTCCCATACTACCGGGATTTTGAGTGAGAGAGGAACGCCGATCAAAACCCGTTAGGGGAATATGGGTGCGTGCAACCGCAGAAATTGTTTCATGATGCTCCCATTCCCAAGTGGTAATTCAGACTCTCGCCCTTTCTCCTCCCGAAACTCGCGGGGAAGAGTGAGCCGAGAGGAGTGCGGCACGTATTTGACTCCGTGCAGTGATATAAAAGCAATCCTCCTCCTCTCGATTGCGGTTTGACATTCGCCGTTCTCTGGATCGTATTCACCTCTCCCAAAACCAATTTGCAAAAAGTGTACTAGTTCTAGATGCTCTTCGCCTCTACTGGGATAAATCCCGCATGTGCGCCCGTCCGAAGATTTCTTGCTCGATTCTTCTTGATTGTTCTAACCATCTTGTGTAAATGGTTTTCTCATGTTTTGACGGCAACAGTTCCCTGGGGCCTCTTAGTATCGGCTTTCCCTTCATCCGAGAAATAGCGGGCCTCGTATTCTTGCAGGAAGTCTCGACATGAGAACCAAGGGCGGGTTGATTCGCTCAATATCCTCAAGGGCCGAGGGGAATCCGAATTCGTGATCCTCGACAAGGTCAAGCCAAGGGTATTTTGGGGACCTCTACATCGCATCTTCCCCGGGCATGCGAAGGTTCTCCGCATTCAATCACATTTATCTCGATTATGGTTCCTTGGCAGGATTTTTGATCGTATTAGGCCCTTCGGGCCTTCCAACTTTCCTTGCTCTATTAAGCCTTGGATTGCCTTTTTCAGAGTGAAGCAGCTTGTCGCCGATGTCCATGGGTTTGATGAAAAGCACAATACTTTGAGGTATCCACATAGCATTCGGATTCCCGGGTTGGAAATTCTCCAAATGCCGCAGGCAAGCCTTCTTTCACCGCCCCTAAAGATGTCGTTCGAGGCATTCCAAAGTTTTCGAGGTTCATGACCCGTGGTCCGGGCTCTACCGGTTTTCTCGGGAGCGAAAGGAGCTGTGTTATTACATTCCTGTCCCGCGTAATTGATCACCTCTTGCCTTTAGCAGAGCCGGAGCGGTGTTGGAAGGAGGAGCCCGATATCTCGTAAGGTGCGTAGCGCACTGTTGATTGTAAGCCTTTTCAAACTTAGGCCGCGGAGTTAACCATGGCCCGTAAGTCTCGAGTACGGAAGTGACTGAGGGAGGCTCTCAGATGCGGTTTCAGGCATGACTGAAAGATGTCCAGTTGCTCCTCTTCAGAAGGAGGGATTGCCATCTCACTGAGTTTCAGATTCCACCGCTTGTAGAAATCCCCAACATTCTCGTCGGGACGCTGCACTGTTGTCTGCAGATCAACTCTATTTGTTTCCCATTCCAAGTTGGCCTTGTACTTTTCTGTGAAGGCATTAGTAATCTGGTCCCATGTAGCCCTGGCCTCGGGCTTTAAGCGGAAGAACCATTTTAGGGCACTGGATTTCAAGGAGAGACTGAAATAATTAGCCAACTGCTGATTGGTACACCCTTTGGCCTTCATCGCCAAGGTATACGTATCCAGATGAGTTTTCGGGCATGCAGTACCATCAAAGAGGTCCAGATTCGGCATAACAAATTTGTGAGGCAGGGGAACGATGGAGTTCGGATCCGTAGGCCGGAAGGCAGACTTCTTAGCGGTCAATTCAGCAATCTGCGCTTTCATTTCCTTATGTTGTTCCATGAACCAGGCCAGATGAGGGTCTTGTGGTGGAGCCATTGCGTTCAAGCCAGTGACTGAGCTAGAGAGAGGAGCTACCACTGGCGGCATCGGGTGGAGGGAACGGCCGATCCTGGACGTAGGTGAAAACCTGTCCTTGGCCCAAGTTGTCCGGGGGAGCATGAGTAGGAGCCTGGGCAAAGGGATAGAACCTCGCGGCCTGCTGTTGATTTTCAACTGGCAAAGTGGGTGGAGTCAGTCCTGATGTAGCCGGGTAGCTTGGATTCCGGGAGTGAGACCCATAAGTAGGCTTAGGTGCGGGCTGCTGTCCTTGATTGTTGAATTGCATGGCTGGCTGAGGTGATGGTGTATAACCCGGGGGGTACTGCAGTCCTGGTGATTCTGATGAAACTGGGATGGAGGTTTGGTAACCCATTGAACCCTGAGTGAGAAAAGGGTTTGTGAAAACTGTGGGAGGAGCAGCTGAGCTAGCATCATTCTGAGGAGGGGCTCCTGACGGCTGTTGAGGCATGCCGAACTGTTGTTGTGGCCCTTTGAACTGTTGCTGCGAAGGCCCGGATTGATCGGTTCCAAACTGAGGCGGGATCCCAATTAGCTGTGGCACTCCGAGGTAACCCCAACCATGAGAGGACATTCCGTACTGATTTTGCCCCCACTGAGGAACTGCGAACTGATTTGCCCCGTCAGGTTGCATGGATCCAGTAGTCTCAAGCCCAAGGGAGCCGGGCCGACCCGAAGATCAAGGAGAATGGGTTCTGGTAGTGGTACCATAGGAGGTGGGTGGTGGCATCCCTGGTGTCATCGTGGCGACCGAGAGGGATTGGCATCCTCATCTTCTTCCACGGTGAAGGTGCCATCGGGATTGAGGGCCGGCGGCCAAACCATGGCTTTTGATAGCCTCCATAAGGCTATTCAGCTGTGCTTCCTGTCGTAATCTCATCCGTTCGCTAACCGATTCCACCGATGTTACGTGAGAGGTCCCGGAGGCGGAGTGACGTTGTCCCCATCATTACCGGCTGATGCAGACATTCTGAAACCCGGAGTCGGAACAAACGGCGAAGCTGAGGATGCGCTTGACTCTTCCCAACTGATCAAACGGTGACCCAGTGTCCGGAACCAACCTTTGTGAGGAGCTGCGGGGGGAAAGACACGAGGGTTCAAATGTCTGGGAAGGAAGGGGGGTAAGTGTTTGGGCTTTGGGCTCATGCAACATGCAGTTATTCGTTCTTGTTTACTTAAAACATGTTTTATTAACCTAATCGGTTGGAAAAGATTGCTCTTCTTTTTCGCAAACTACTCGGGATCCCGGATCTGGGCCCCGTCACTACGTCTATAAGCCCCTCGTATTCCACCTCGTATTTCGACCTCCCAGGTGGATGCCCTGGCGAGGGTCCTATAGGGCAAGCGGGTCCCACCGACCGAAAGAAAAACGATCCTAAAAGTCCGGCGGGTAATCGAGCTCTTAACGAGCATTCGATGTAAATTACGGACAAAGCCGACGGTCAAAGTCAAGATCATGTCCCAGGGCTCGACAAAAAGTCGGCATGATTTGACTCATAAATTTCCACAATTGATCTTGACTTGTCGTCAATTAGGCCGTAATTAGGCATGGAATAATCGTTAATTCTTGATGACTCAAAGTGTCATGCCGGGAGATCGGTGTATAATTTGTGCCGCCGAGTCAAAGTCAAGGCGCTGGCCAATATCCGGTCAAAGTCCGTGACGGAAAACCGCGTAACTTCGACTGATTAGGGTCCCCGAAAGATATTGACTTGGTATGCCGACTAAGGCTTGAAAGGAAAGGTTTATACACAGACAGGGCATGACACAGACCAGACTAAAAACCAACCGGGTCTCGGACAAAGTGTGTCACGGACAAGTGCATGATCGACACGAGGCTCCATGGGATGTTTGGGTAGTCCCGTGCTTGCACCGAGAGGCGTAATAAGACCAAACGGGCCGCGACAGGGATTTCCCTGGGTTAGGGACGTAGTGTGCAGTGTAAGGTCACGTGCGCGTAGTGTGCAAGCAGTCTATCTTCTTTTTCTGAGTAAAATAGAAATTTTTCATGTGTCTTAAAAAGTATGATGCATGATTTTTTTTTTTTTGAAAATTTTCTTCTTTTTTTTTTGAAAATATTTTTTTTGAATTTTTTTTTGAAAGCAAATAACACATAGGCACATATTTCAAGGCAACGGGTCCGATAGTCAAAATTTTGACTTTTCCGAAGCGGCCAAAAACAACACGAAAATGTGAAAAATCAACACACACACAACAAATGATTTCAAATGCCGGGATGGAAGCTTGACCCTCAAAAGCTTTTCTTTTTTTTTTGAAAACAATGACACCGGTACGTGGGATTGTTAAACCGCAATTTATCCCCGACTCGTGTTAGGAGGCGATAACGGAAAGTTTAATGGTTTCCACCGATATACCAAATATCATTTTTTTTTTAAGATAAAGCTTATTTATCCCCAGCGGAGTCGCCACTGTAACGAATGTGTACCCGATTTTTTTTTGAAATCAAACGGAGTCGCCACGCCATTTTTGTTTTAAGGGCCAAAACTTTGAAAAATGCCCGGGATTAGATATTTGGGTTCGGAGGTCACGTTACACGTCGGGAAGAACGTTAGTGTTCACCCGGAATGCCTCGTAAAACGAGTCTTCCAAACATTAAAAACCATTTGTGTGTGTGTGTGTGTGTGTTTTGGCCAAAATAAGTTGAAACTGAAAAGTAAAAATTTGGAACTCTTTATTAGACTTTGAAAAAATCCCATGATTTTTGGTATGATTTTTGAGTTGAGTTTTGGGACTCAAAGGACTTTTTGAAGTTAAAAACCAATTCTGCCAGAATGAAAAAGGGAGTGGACACTTTATTTTAAAATGGGTTTAAGGGCTTAAAAATCTCATAATCTGGAGAAATTCCGAGAATTAAAGTTGTTCAAAACATCCTAAATAAGGTTTCTATAAAAGAACTTTCCCATTTGGAGGTGATTTGGTGGACCAAAACCTTCTGGAAATCTCAGATATGAAATCTGGATTTCCAGAGACTGATGAACTGACCTTTGAAAGAAAATTTGAAAAAGGGAGTTTTACTCATGCAAAAAATAAAGTAAAAATATGTATGGAAATCTCTGGATGTTGGCTACAAAAAGTATTTTGTAGTCAACACCAAATTTCAAGTTTCTGTATGTCCAAAAAATTAGAGCATGGACAGAGGTCTTAGAGAAAGGCTACTGGACAGCAACTTCCTCTTGAAGAAAAACATGATTTTAAAGAGGGTTTGGAATCCATGCTTGTCCCCATTTCCCTAAGCTTTGATTAGTGATTATTAAACATTTTAGTGGTGATCTACTATATCAAGCTATCCTTGGGGTACATTAGGACTTAAGCATTTCATTTGCTTGGGAAGGGGAATTTTATCCTTTGAAAATGAGATTTGATGTATGAAAATGATTTTTAGGGTTTTGAAAATGTGTTTGCAAGAAAGTAAAGACACTTTGAAAGTAATGTTGATCCTTGTAGAGGATCATCCATGGAGATGAACTTCCATGGTGATCCTCTTGGATCTAGAGCAAGAGGATGAACAAACTACATTTTGGAGTTTGAAAATGCATGCATGGATGAGAGAAATTTAGGATGAGGAGAAGGAGGTTATACCTATCTTCTTTGTGTTTTGTGTTTGAATGGATTCAAGGCTTGAAGGTGTTTAGAGTTTGAATGTGTTTAGGGTTTGAATGTGTTTAGGGTTTGTAATTAGAGTTGGTCAAAGAGAAAACAAGTAGATAACAATGAAGTCCTCTATGTTTTCTCTCTAATCCTTCTCCTAAGGGGTGATTTGAGCTTGGTTTAGTGTATGTATGAGAGTATGTATGAGAGTGATTTGAAAGTGTTTTGAGTGAGTGGGATTTGGGAAAGATTCAAGAGAAAATGGTGGCAATTCATGTGAATTCCCACTGTTTTCTCCCTATTTTTCGCCAAGGTGCAGTTGCAAATTGTGTTGTTCCTCCTTTTTTCTGTGACTGAAGGCCTCAATTTATAGGCACTCTGAAATTACATTCATGTCCGCGCGGATGACTCTGTAAGCGTGCACTGTTCATTAAATGCTGCTCCAGGCTTTGGACAGGAAGAATAAAATTCAAATTAGACAGCCAGAAAATGTTCCAGCCACTTCTATTTCGGGTTTTTGACCACTTCTTTTGCTTTTTTGATTCTTTTCCATGGTTTATCTTTAAATGGCAATTCCCAATCTACCCTCACTTTGTTAGGAATGTTAGGAATGTTAGAAATGTTAGAAATGTTAAAACTTTTGTTAATTTTCTAACGAAAATACTAACAACTCAAATTGGAGCACTTACACTAAGCAGAGATTAACCTCTTCGGTTTCTTCGTCACTTCCATCATCAGAATCTGTTTCAATCCAAGTTGCTAATTTCTTGGAATTCTCTTCCTCCTCAGCAACCATTCCCTTGCGACGAGAAAATTTCGCAGGAGAGGTTTTCTTTTTCAAGTATTCGTATTTGGGCTGTGGACACTCAGATGCAAAGTGACCAGGTTTTCTACAATTGTAGCAAACTAGATCACTCTTTTTCTTTGTATCTCCAGCCTTAGAAAATGTTGCAGGAGGTTTGCCTTTTGAAAAAGTTTTTGTAAAAGGTTTTGAGGATTTTCTAAACGTTTGAAATCATTTTACAAACATGGCAAAATCATCATCATCCATCTCGATGAGTGATGAGGTTGATATGGAAGGATCTGCAATTTGATTGGATGTAGATGGTTTCTCCTCTTGTTCCACTACAGACATAGAAAGCGATTTGGTTTTTTCTTCAATCTCTTCAATATGAATTAATTTAAGTTCATAGACTCTAAGGTTTGCATACAAGTTACTTAATGACCAAGTATTCAAAACTTTTGAGTCTTCTAGAGAGGTAGCCTTATTAACCCATCTAGAACCTAAAGCAGACAGGAAAGTCATATTGATTTTCTTATCGGTTAAAGTTTTGCCAAGAGATCTACAAGAATTGACTACCTCAACATAGCGGTCGTAGGTTTGACGCAAGGTTTCGTTGGATTTTCTGTTGAAGTTGTTGTAGGATCTTTCAACAGCATATAATTTGCTTTCCTTGCATTCGTCATCACCTTCGAGGTAGCTCTCTATGGCATCCCACATCTGCTTTGTGGTTTTGAGATACATCACTTTCTGAAGAGTTGAAATAGGGAGGGTTCCAGAAATGATGTGTCTAGCCTTGCTGTCCAAGGCAACTAATCTCTTCTCTTCATTCGACCACTCTTCTTTTGGCTTTTTGACCTCTGGAGTTTCAGCATTGGTGGTTGCATCAGTGTTGGCCTTCATTGGAATCCATGGCCCATTGTCTACGCATTCCACCTGCATTTCATCTATAGTTTCCAAATGAATAAGCATTCGGCACTTCCAGATGTCGAAGTGGTCTTCGTCCAAGATTGGAATGTGTGAATAGTTAACAGTTGTCATCGTTTTTGAGTTTGCCATATTGAATCGGCACACAAGCTGTTAAGCTTGAAAAACAGTGGTTTTAAAATGTGTTAGCTCTGATACCACTTGTTGATCCCAAAGGTGGCAACAAGGGTGAAAATACAGCTAGAGGGAGGGTGAATAGCTGTTTCAAATTTTTCGCCCTCTTTTAAAAACTAAACCTCTTGCTTACAAAATCTCTTGCAGTTGATAATAGACTGCAAGTGAAGATGTAAAATGCACATCAAAATTATAAAGTATAAAGCGGTTTGATAGAGGCGGTTTGTAAAGCGATTTGGTATTGCGGTTTTGGAAAGTGCAGTTTTACAAACACGTGTATTTTTGACAATGTTAACTCCAAACACTATTTCACAATAATGGATAACTAAAATAAGATCAAACAGAGACAAAGATAAATAATTAGTAATCACAAGAAATATAAATGCAGAAATATAAGAACACGTGATTTGGAGTGGTTCAATCGATAAACGATCTACGTCCACTACCAAGATGGTTAGTCTTGGATTTTCAAGAGTGATTTTACTATGAGTATGAGAGATTACAAGTTACAAAGATCAATACTCAAATCTAAAATCTATTCTATGAAGATCAAATCCTAAGACTATAACCAGTGTATCTCAAGTGATTAATTTATGTGATTAAACAAGTGAGGTGTGTGTGTGTGAACAAGATCAAGGCTCTTTAAATCTATGAGATGTAGAGCACAATAATTCTTGAATGTGTTTAGGCTTGATTTCTGGGCTGAGGAATATTTCTTGAAGGTTGAAGATGAAGATTCAAAGGTTTGAACACTTTCTGGGCAGAGCTTCAGCTTCTATGAACACAGCACTTTCAATTTTCTCAAGCAATCTTCAAATGGTGAAGATTAGGGGTATTTATACCCAAGCACCAATGAACTAGCCGTTGGATACAGCTGTTGCAAGGACAGTACTTGATGCTTTCCCATTGGTCCACAATATCCACTTTTGTCCTTTGGTACAGCTGCTGCAGGTAAAGCTGATCAGGCTCCAACTGCAAGCAATGAGGTTAGGACACCTGTCACCTTTTCAAGATCCTTGCAGATCTTCTCTGACATTGAATCACGTGACAAAATTTAGTGGTTGACATTTTGATATTGCTGACGTGGATTCCAACGGTAAAAAGTGGTTCACTTCAAGTCTTCAATCATTGGATGCGGTTTGGTGTAGAGCGGTTTAGGAGGTGCGGTTGGCTACACCAGGAGGTTGCACAGAGCGGTTGGAGATGCACTGCACAGGTGCGGTTCATCACGCGGTTGCACTGCAGTTGGTTAAAGGAGCAGAATAAAAGGAATCATACATGCGGTTGCATGTGCGGTTCTGAGGGGCGGTTTGATACTGCTTGGAACTGCAACCTTATGTTCAATGAGTATTGTGTCAGTCTTCAAGCCTAATTTTATCCTATTCTATAAAATGAACTTAGCTAAAAAATTAAAGTCTAAGCTTCATTACATAGGGTCCTAAAGTCCTTAAAATAGACAGGAGGTTATGGTATCAATCAAATCTAATACAAAATAGGAGAGTTAAAACATGCATACCCAACACACTCTCCCAACCAAAAGGACTCTCCGCCAATGAGGTATGAATACATGTCTCCTTGATATTTGATAATAATCCAAACCTCTCCCTCATATAAATATGACTTCTCCCTCAAGGCAGAAAGGTAAGTCACTTAAACTCAAGCTCATTTTCATACTCCATAGCTTCATCTCCATCACTATGTTCTTATCCTCACGCCGGAGCCTCATCGCCGGGGAAACCCTTCCCCCCCTCGACTTTGAGCCAACGATTTTCTTTCTTATCCTCAGGTTAAGAAAATCAAGTCAAACTAGATATCCGACCGCCCTCATCCTTGAGCCGGACTACCGTTGCATACCCATTTCTATTGATAGCATCATATACATTCCTAACCGAATGATATTCATTCCTAATCGAATGATATTCATTCCTAGACTAATTGAAAAGGAAAATTCTATCTCTAGAATTAAGAAGTGATTGGCTGTTCACTCGAGGAAGTGTCACACGGTTTCACACATATGAGATCGTAAAAAAAAAAAAAAATTGTCTTCTTTAGAGTTTGAATGTAATTCTTGAATTAGAATGCGCAAGCGACATTTCAAACAAAACCTTAGGTCCATCATTGCAATCTGACAAAATCGCCCTCTTTAAAACATGATTTCCAAGTTAGTAATCATCAACATCGTATCATTGCATTAATTAGATGAATAATCAATAATTTGAAATAACATAACTTGCGTTCCTATTTTAAAATTCAAATTAAAGAATTCTAGAGCGTGCAAATCATTCAATAATCCAAAACTGTGATTGGAATGCAAGGGGAATTTTAACTCTTTTCCATCTCATTCATTCATAGAAACCATGAAATCATTAACCGAAAGACTAACCACAATGGTTTTATCCTCTTTTCCCATTTTATTCAACAATTTTTACACTTTTTCTTATTCACCTAATATTTCATCTATTCATTTCATTTAACCCCCTACAATGACTAAATTAAATTAAATTTCAACTCTCTCCAACTCATCATTCTATACCCCACCACTTTTATTTTATTTATATTCTCTATTTTTATTAGAGGCTTTGACCAAATAGCCCCCATTTCAAATGAAAACTACCTTCAAGGACTAATATTATCAAAACCCCCAAAAAAGTCCCTATATATTTTCTGGACCAAATTATCCTTGCCCACTCACGCCCAGCTCACACGCACGCACACTTTTCTCTCTCTCTCTCTCTCTCTCTCTCTCTCTTTCACTCTTCTTACGTTTTCTTCTTTTTTTTTTCTCTTTTCCTTTTTTTTTAATTTACTTTTCTCTCTCTCTTCCTTTTTTTTTTCTCTTAAATTTTTAAAATACAATATCTCAAAATTTAAAAGTCGAAAAAATAATCCGAAATCACTATTTTAATCACATCGCCAAGATGAATCAAACAAGTTTACTCACCATATATTTCAAAATTTATAAATAAAATAATTTTTTTTCACTTGTAAAAATCTGAGAAAATCATTTATCATTTGTTCACACATGAATACAACTGTATAATGGTTTTCACATTTATAAACTGAGAAATCTATTTCACAATTTTGATGAAAATAACTGTATAAATAAATGTGAAACTGACCTCACAATCATAATTGAGAAATTGACCTCACAGTTGTGCACAAACAATCATCAACAACTGATAAATAACGGATAAACCACAGATATGAAGTAGCAAAATAACTGTGAAATTGACCTCACAGTTCTCAATTTAGAAAGGTCAAAAACCAAACCATTTCACGTTCATAAATAAATGTGAAACTGACCTCACAGTTTTAAAATTGTGAAAAACATTTCACACTTATTCACATCACAACCCAACAACAGTAAAAATGATTACACAGTTATTTACATTAAACCCAACAACCGTGAAACTTGTTCTACAGTTGTCCTAAAGGAATGACACAAAAATAACACTCATAACTATAACTGAGAAATTGACCTCACAGTTGTGCACAAACATAATTCTCAACTTGGAAATGTGCAAATCATTACACAGTTATGCACAATAACTGTGAAAATCATTACACAGTTATTAAAATCAAACCCAACAACCGTGAAAACAGTTGTCCTAAAGGAATGACATAAAAATAACTGTGAAATGAAATTCACAACTGTGAAAATCATTACACAGTTTGACAAGCTAAATTCCTAGATTTGCTACACTTAATAATAGCTCTGCATAAGTACCAATTCTATGTCTCCATCAAAAGTAGCCATACAATTTCAAAAATCCCCGATTAAAAACTTCTAGAGTGAGCCAACATCTACATTTTCATACTCTCTTTTCCATATGTAGAGCTTTCATTTTGGTCAATTTGACCATTTTCCAGGTTTATAGTTGAAGAGCACGAAACTTCAACCGCTTTTCAGTCCATAATTTCTGTATGAACCATATATATTCATCTCAAAATCAAATCAACAGGAAAACAACATATATATCCAGCAAAAACACGCAACGGAAATTACAAAGTGAGAGTTAAAATATACCAGCTGAGCCAGAGAAGGAGCGCTTCAATTCCAACCGTGAGTAGAATTAAGGTTGGAGGTTGGGTTTTCCGGTGATTGGTTTTGGTGAGGGAGGAGTACGCCGGTGAGGGATTGATTTGAGGGAGAAATTGGATCGGTGTGACGGGAGAGCTTAGGTCGTCGTTTGATTTTGGGATCGGAGAAGAAGGGAGCGGTGATGGAGGTTCAGGTTGGGTTCAGAGTACTCATGTTAATACACTCCATAAACAACCTCCCTGGCCCCAACCCACAAGCAAAGTTGAAATCTTCTGCCTTAAACAACCCTGTCTCCGCCCTCTGAGGCCTAAAACTTCCCCCCTTCTTCTCTGAATTCCGATACCCACTACTTTTTACACTAGCCCCATCAATTTGGCCAGTTTTTTTAACCAAACTTCGACTATAATTCAATTGTGCATTCAAATCAGAGGGATTAAACATTTGTCTCCTAGATATTGAATCACCGAAAACTAAACAAATTCGAGCATAAATTGTACATACCGTCCTTGCTAAGAGCTCCACAACTTTATCATACGTTTGATTCCATAATGAAACATCCTTCAAATGCTTCACATCTTGCTTCTGCCACACCAATTTCTGCTCGAAAGCTTTTCGACTTTCTTCGTGTTGATTTTGCTGGAATTTCTTGGTGGCCAATTCCAATTCCCCCAAAACCTCCATTTCAGTATACAAACTCGCAGTCGAATTCACATACCTCTCCATTCTCCTCACCATGCCCTCCATATCCTTAACCAAAAACCCCAATTCCTTCAATTCAATAACCCCATTGACAACATCACTATAAACATGCTCAAACCCTTGCAATGCCGGAAGCGTACATCTCTTTCCCAACCTCGAAACGACGCCAGCTAGGCGATTCAAGTCCTCGAGCTTCTCCGACAAGGCTAGCTCGAGCAAAGACGGGAGAGCTTAGGTCGTCGTTTGATTTTGGGATCGGAGAAGAAGGGAGCGGTGATGGAGGTTCAGGTTGGGTTCAGAGAGAGGGTTAATGGCGGGTTTGGCCGGAGATTGGTGAGGAAGAAGACGCCGGAGATTGGTGATGAAGGAGACGACGCAGAGGCAAGGTAATTGCGTCTAGAGAGAGAAAGGTGCGGAATTGCGCATAGAGAGAGAAAGGGCTGAGGGCTGTTTCGCCATTTAGATTATTATAAATAGGGATAGGGACTCTACGGGAGTTTTGATTTCCACTTTAGGATCCTAAGGTAGAATTTAAAATGTACTGTTTTTATTGATAAATTCCCCCCTATCTAAAGGTCTTATTGGTAAAAATCCCTTTTTATTATTAGTAAGATAATAATTATTATTTATAATTAAAAGAAATATTTCACACTTAATTAAAAAAATATTGCATCAATTTATAGGAAAAAAAATAAGAGTTGGTCTTATAAAAAACTAGTTTTTTCTTAAGATAAGGAAAAACGTGTTTTCAAAATAAACGGTGGCAATTTTGTAATTACTGGCAACCATGTTCAAAATAAACGGTGGCATTTTTGTAATTACTGGTTTTCCCGTTTATGCCAGTGTCTGTTTAACAAACTGCCAGTGTGATAAAGTGCCAGTGCATGTATCACAAAATGCCAGTGAAAAAAAGTGCCGCACCAATTTAACAAAGTGCCAAAGCAGAACCGGCACTGGCACTTTGTTAAACTGGCACTGACACTTTTATACGGGCACTTTTATATACATGAACTGGCACTCTTCACACTGGCACTCTGTTACACTAACACTGGCACTTTGTTACACTAATATTTTTCCTGGCTCTCAAAAACACAAGCACTGGCATTCAAAAAAACATGGACTGGCATTCAAAATCATCTGTTTGGCACTTTCAAATACACATACACCGGCACTCAAAAACACCGATAATCATTTTTGGTGGCATTCAAAAACATAGACTCGGCATTCCAAAAACATGTACCGGCATTCACAAAAATGTGGACTGGCATTCAAAATCAATAATAATTATTGGTGGCATTCAAAAAAATATGAACTGGCATTCATGAAAACGTGTACTGGCATTCAAAATCAATTAGACTGGCATTTCAAAATCAAACTATCCTCAAATTCCCAAACAAAAAACCAAATCATCTCAATTGAAATAGAATTGGAATTGATCTCTCCGACGGCCTGTTCCCGACCTTCGGCCTTCGGCCTTCAAAATCAATTACCGACTTTGCGTTGTTGCGAGGTATTGGTGGGTCTCCATCGATGTAGTGTTGTCGACGGCCTTCGGCCTTCAAATTGAGGCACTTCTCCGACCCAACAATTCCATTGAAGCTGTTAACCCGGAAGTTGAAGAACAATTTCATCTCTGTTGAATTGGAAATTGAAGCCGATTTGAAGCTGATCTGGAGATTAGGTCGCCGGCGAGGGAGATTTGAGATCGGAGAAGATTGGAATTGTTGGGTCGGAGAAGAAGAACGGCTTTGCGGTGAAGAAGAACGACGAAGAAGAACGGCTTTGCGGTGAAGGGGGTAATTGAGATAGAGAGAGGTCGCCGGTGAAGATTTGGGTGTGAGGGAGAAGGTTTGGCCGGAGAAGGAGACGGATTGAGGAAGAAGTCGACGCAATTGCGTCTAGAGAGAGAGGATAGAGAGAGAGAGGGTCTGCGTTGTGTGTCACTGTGCGTAAATTATGTGAGCGGTAAAACACGTTTTGTTAGGATTTTGGTCCCCAACACAATTGCTAGATTGATAAGGATGCAAGCACAAAATAACAATAATAGCAAGAACAATAAAAATACGAAACAAAATTGAAAAACAATGAACACAAGAGATTTACGTGGTTCACCAACTTGGCTACGTCCACGGGCGACGGAGAATCAATCCACTATAATCAAGAAGAGTACAAGGAGAATCAAGGTGAAAACCTTTCACACAATCTCACAATCTCTCACAATACAATAGTGAATAAACAAACTTGTTTCTCTCTCAATCTCAAGTTCACGGCACAGGAGAAAACAATTGACAAAAGGGACTATTTATATAACTAGGTCATGAAGCCAAACTGCAGCCAAGGAACGTCCAGGCCCAGCCCACGCACCAACTGTTGACGCCGTGAGGCGTCCGCCTCAATCCCACCAGGCGCCCGCCTGGAACTAGCACCAACTGAAGCCAACGTTCGGCAGCCGAGGCGCACGCCAGAGACCAGGCCATGCGGCCGCCTCAAGGCCAGCACTCAGGCCACCCTTCTCGACCATTCAAGCGCCCTCCTCGCACAAGTGGGGCGCCCGCCTCAAGCATCAGGGCATCAGCAGCAGCTTCCATTCATTTTGTCAACAAATTGTGAGTCACCCCAACAATTCTCCACCTTGACGAACAATCCCGAAACAAGCTATCTCCAAGAGAACATCTCTTTCTCCGTCGCCACGCCCCGAAGGGCATCAATGACTAGTAACACCCACTAAGTCCAAGAACTTCTTGAACTTAGCAATCGAAACCTTCGAACCCGGCTTTGTCAACATGACCGCTTCCGTTATAGTCATAACATACCCAATGCAACCATCACTGTTCTTGCCATACACAATGCACACACAAGCATTTGGATACGGAATCCGTGACACATCATCTTTAGACTTGGGACAATCTAAAGAATATAACCATTTCACCCGGTAGGCACCATTGATATCTATCGCAGCCACAAGAATACCATCGACATGAACAAGATAAATCAATGTGCCAACACTACAACCCATCAAGTAACCACCAACATCCAATTTACTCCTAGCAAAACCAAGGGTAACAATAAAAGTGTCGAACCTTTTATACCACTGTCGAGTTGACTTCTCCAAATCAAACACGGACCTCTCTAACAGGCAAACATGATCCTTACCCTCGACAACAAACCCTTCAGGCCGGCGCATGTAGATCTCCACCTCAAGCAATAGATCTCGCATTGCCACAATGCTCAACAAGGCGTAAATACATGTGTGCATTACTACCGGTGAAATAACTCCATTGTAGTCTCCTTTGAATTTGTAGACCCACTTGCGGCTGACTAATCCCTTCTTTGGTGGAGGTCTATCAAATTCCCATGTCCGATCTTCCATAGTAACCAACAACCTTGCAGAAACAAAACACGACATAACTTCCTTGTAGAAAACGGCTTCATGCACATAAATGATTTCGCGGCGGACAAGACATAAGCAACCATCTTCTCAAAGTCATATCGAATGAAGTACTATCATTCCTTCTTCCCCTACCAAAATCACTGGTAGTCTCCACTGCTTGTTGGTCTCCTCCTTCGAACCGGAGCATCGATCGGAGTCACTATATCGAGACAAATCAACGGCATCCAAGTCACGTTCCACCCCTTTTGAGTTATCTCCAACTAACTCCACCTGTTTGTATACCCGTTCTGCAGAACAATTCTTCTCATGGAGACGTAGAGCAACATCTCTACCAATCAGGAACTTAGATGCAATAGGATTCCATAACCGAAACCCACTCACTCCAGATAGTTCTGTCAATCCCTTCAAGCCAATGTGACCCGATGTCATGTCCCATGGTTGAGTAACCTCCGCCTCAATCGTTGACCCCGTTGCAAATGTACACATCACCAACAACCGTAGACCCAAGAAGCTTATACAATGTCCACACCTGCTTTCCCTTCAAGGCCACCAAGTCACCTTTAGTAGCCGATAATTCGCCATTCGCAATGGATAAACTATACCCAAGACTATCCAAGGTGCCTAGAGAAATCGTGCTCTTCTTCGCTCAGAACATACCCGACATTCTCGCAATTTCCGCACCACTCCATCAAACATCTTAACCTTAATAGCCCCAATACCAACAACCTTGCATGCGAGTATATTCCCCAACAAAACTACTCCACCAAGCGGCCTTATAAGAACAAAACCATGCCCGATTGGGACTAATATGATAAGAACAACCCGAATCCAAAATCCAACTATCACGAACTTCGGTACCGGATCACAAGCAAGAAGTGCATCACGATCCACCGTCATCACCGGTGTTTTCAAGCACCACCCCAACTTCACCTTTGGCCTTAGCGGTTGTATCATCATTCCTTTTACCTCCTCGGTTGGGACAATTTCTCCGAATGTGTCCCTTCTCCTTGCAACCATGACATACCACATCTTTAAACCTTGAACTTGACCCCTTCCCGTTCCTCTTACCGCTTTTAGCAATTAAACCCTCACCTTGAGATTCAGCACTTGGGGAAGTCAAGTGCGTCTCAATAACCTCACGGCTTAATAAAGCGGTCTTGATCTCTTCCAAAGCAATCTCTTCCTTGCCATACAAAACTGTCTCGCGAAAGTGCATGTATTCCGAAGGTAGAGAACAAAGCAATTTTACCGAAATCAGGCTCTTCTTCAGTTCAGGAACATACCTGACATTCTGCAATTTCCGCACCACTCCATCAAACATCTTAACCTTAATAGCCCCAATACCAACAACCTTGCATGCAGTATTATTCCCCAACAAAACTACTCCACCAAAGACCTTATAAGAACAAAACCATGCCCGATTGGGACTAATATGATAAGAACAACCCGAATCCAAAATCCAACTATCACGAACTTCGGTACCGGATCACAAGCAAGAAGTGCATCACGATCCACTGTCATCACCGGTGTTTTCAAGCACCACCCCAACTTCACCTTTGGCCTTAGCGGTTGTATCATCATTCCTTTTACCTCCTCGGTTGGGACAATTTCTCCGAATGTGTCCCTTCTCCTTGCAACCATGACATACCACATCTTTAAACCTTGAACTTGACCCCTTCCCGTTCCTCTTACCGCTTTTAGCAATTAAACCCTCACCTTGAGATTCAGCACTTGGGGAAGTCAAGTGCGTCTCAATAACCTCACGGCTTAATAAAGCGGTCTTGATCTCTTCCAAAGCAATCTCTTCCTTGCCATACAAAACTGTCTCGCGAAAGTGCATGTATTCCGAAGGTAGAGAACAAAGCAATTTTACCGCCAATTGCTCATCATCAATTTCGACATCGACATTCTTCAAGTCCATGACCAAGCCATCAAACTCATCAAGATGTTTCTCCAAGGACTCACCCGTTTTGAGTTTGCACTCCTCGAGTTTCTTCAATAGTAGCAACCTGTTACTAACGCTCTTAGTCATGTACAATTGCTCAAGCTTAAGCCAAAGCCCTGCCGCAGTCTTCTCTTCCACAACCTCTCTCAATACCTCATCTTTGAGGCTCAATTGTAAGAGAGATAAAGCCTTCTCGTCCATGTCATCAAACTGTGCATCCGTCAAGTTTGCCGGTTTCTTCGCCTTCCCAAGCAAAGCCTTGACGCAATTTTTACCCACCAAGATTGCTCGCATCTTTACTTGCCATAGCCCAAAGTTAATCTTGCGATTAAACTTCTCAATTTCGTACTTCCCAGACATCGTTACCAATAAGCAATACAAGATCCACAAACCGGAGCTCTGATACCAATTGTTAGGATTTTGGTCCCCAACACAATTGCTAGATTGATAAGGATGCAAGCACAAAATAACAATAATAGCAAGAACAATAAAAATACGAAACAAAATTGAAAAACAATGAACACAAGAGATTTACGTGGTTCACCAACTTGGCTACGTCCACGGGCGACGGAGAATCAATCCACTATAATCAAGAAGAGTACAAGGAGAATCAAGGTGAAAACCTTTCACACAATCTCACAATCTCTCACAATACAATAGTGAATAAACAAACTTGTTTCTCTCTCAATCTCAAGTTCACGGCACAGGAGAAAACAATTGACAAAAGGGACTATTTATATAACTAGGTCATGAAGCCAAACTGCAGCCAAGGAACGTCCAGGCCCAGCCCACGCACCAACTGTTGACGCCGTGAGGCGTCCGCCTCAATCCCACCAGGCGCCCGCCTGGAACTAGCACCAACTGAAGCCAACGTTCGGCAGCCGAGGCGCACGCCAGAGACCAGGCCATGCGGCCGCCTCAAGGCCAGCACTCAGGCCACCCTTCTCGACCATTCAAGCGCCCTCCTCGCACAAGTGGGGCGCCCGCCTCAAGCATCAGGGCATCAGCAGCAGCTTCCATTCATTTTGTCAACAAATTGTGAGTCACCCCAACACGTTTTTTGTTAAGTTAACAAAAAACGCGTTTTTTGTGAGTTTTTGGCAAAAAATAATGATTTTTTTTTTTAAATAAAGGTTAAATGAAGAAGGATAATTGAGAAATGAGTATTTTTTTTTTTTTGTGTTCAAATCAAATGAAACTTATATCAATTTGTAGGAAAAAAAATGATGAATTTTGATGAAAAAAAATTAAAAAAAAAATTAATTTACTAGGTGATAATTCAGCTCAAAGATTTGAAATAAAAAAAATTTGAAAATCTGACGGACCAATCAGAGCATGACACGTGTCCCATTCATGAAAAAAAAAGGGAAAAAACCGAACGCCTCACGCACCTTGTTGGGCCGTGAGGCGCATGTGCCTCATCCGAACCAATCAGAAGCCGGAAGCCGCCAAGTGTGTCAGTCAAATTTTTTTGAGTAAGGTTTGGGAGAAATCAGTTTCTCCATAAATTATAAAAAGTCCAATTATTTTCAACTTGCAAATATTTGACGAATATAAGAGCAGTTTAAAAAAACAGAACTTTTTATAACTTAGGGAGAAACTAGTTTCTCCCAAAATATTGTGAATTTTTTTTTTTTTCAACTAGATGAATTTTTTCATTCAACAATTTCATTCACCCCCATTTCATTTTCCCATTGCAAGATTTCATCCCAATTAAACTCATTTCATCCACCCTTTCAATCTACCATTGTGGATAGTCTTAACAACAATTAATGTTGGCACCAAAATAGCCCTATCCTCTTGAAAATAAGGTAGTTTATTATCAAAATCAAGATAAATACTTTTTACCATAGCATAAAGAATAATACTAGGAGAACAAAATAGTTATAAAAATTTGCTTACAAAATCCTAATTGTAATGATTTTATTGATATTTTAATAAGATTGTAACGGGTACACTATCGATACAATCAATAAAATATTATCAACTCATCTTATAAGCAAAATTTTATGACTTTTTTTTTTCTCCCTAACATCTAGTAGCATAAATCGGGTCATTGAAATCCTTGACCAAGAATTCATTATATCAAATACCCCAAAACCATTACTCCCTCCGTCCCACGTTAGTTGAGACTTCTTTCCCTTTTGAGTCGTCCCACGTTAGTTGAGACTGCCCAAAATGGCAAAGGAATCTTCACTATTTACCCCACTCATTCTCTCTCCTATTTCACTTTTACACTCACAACATTCTCTCTCCTAACTATTCCTCCCACTCATTCTCTCTCCTATTTAATTCTTCATACTCACAACATTTTCTTTCACTTTTTCTCTCACTTACTTTTCCTTAATTGGTGTGCCCAAAAAGTTAGTCTCAACTAACGTGGGACGGAGAGAGTATTTGGTTCACCAACTTTTTATCACCGATTCCTACAATCCAATCAGCAAAATCCCTCAATTTATTTAAACAATAACTCAAATCAAATTATTTAACCTTGTATTTTCGTCACCCTCAAAATAATACAATCATTCCATCAAATTTAAAGAATTAGTAGAAACCAAAGTGGCCTTGGCCTTGGCCCAGTGGTATGTTGGTGGCCTCTCGAAGGGGAGGTCACCGGTTTGATTCTCCTCAAGGGGAGTTTCTGTGGTTTAATTCCTACCTTGGTTCAGGGTCTTTTGGAGCCTCCCGGGGCACATCCGTGCAGTTAAGGAAGCAACATTGCTGGGCTTGTATCCTCAGTGTGGGGAGTTTGAATTTTGGCAGGAGCAGCTGGAGCAGCCAATTGGTGTTGTAAAAGTGATGTAATTGCCTCGGCAGGAGCAGCTGGAGCAGCCAATTGTTGATGTAAAAGTGATGTAAATGCCTTGTAGGAGGGCTCCCTTGGGGCTCTGGAGTATAAGGGGTACTGCCACCCTGGCTGCATTAGGGCACATCCCGCGATTTACCTCCACCAGCATACTGTGAGGCCGGTACCTGGTGGTCCAGGATTAGTCCGATGAAGCTGGGAACCTGGGTATCAAAAAAAGAATTAGTAGAAATAAAAATGTTATCAATATTTTAATAATATATTGGCAAAGACAAAAACTTGTCTAAAATTGTTGAGGGACAAAAAGGAAAAAGGTTGTATAAATTTAGGGCGAAAAGGGTACTTAACTCGGTACGAGTAACCCCGTTGCTCTCAAGTGGCTTCGCGATACGATAACAAGTTTTAATTTTACATAGAAATATAATTTTAAATTTTTGGATTAGAATTTGAATTTATCAAGATTTAGATCGAAAAATTCATTGTTGTAGGTTTGGCAATGGAACTATTTTTAATATTTTGGGTGAGCCTCTGATATTTGTACTACAGTGTCATCTCTTTTATTATTGCGAATGAAATTGAAATTGTTGTTCGCTTAAAAAAAATCTTAAGTTAAAACTTGTTTTGAGCCTTTTTTTCTAAATCATCCACCAGTGGGGAACCTAAGCCAAATCCTTTATTTCCTCCGTCCCAAAACTTTTTTGTGGTCAATGTTAAGATAATTTTAGCAATAAATTTAGATTGATTTAATTATTTGAATAAATATTTAAATATTGTTATTGATAGTATTTATAATAGTGTATTGATAACAATTTTTAAATCTTCAATAGAATAATCAAATCAATTTAAAATTGTACCATAAAATATCTTCATGTTAATGACAAAAAAAGTAATAAGATCATTTTGAGACGGAGAGAGTATTAGTAAGGACCTTAACCACTGAACTACAAAGATTTAATGTTCAAGGAATTTTTTCTCAAATAATCCATTTTTAAAATTTTATTTACCAAAGTGACTTACTGTTCAAACTTTTTCCCAAAATGTCCCATTTTTTCAAAACTCGCTACACCGTGTAGCGAGTTTAAAATTTTTCAATTAAAATCGCTACACGGTGTAGCGATTTTAAATTTGCTAAATTTTATTTTAATATTTATGCTATTTGCTATTTAAAAAAAAAAAAAAACCTAAATTTGAAATCGCTACACGATTTCAAATTAAGAAAGTACACTATTCAAGCAAACAAAGTCCGCCCAAAAAACCATCCAAAAAACCAAGTCCAAAGTAATGGTTTGTATTCGTTCCGTCTTAAATTACAAAATAATAATACAAAAATAATTATGTATTAAAAAAATTAAATATAAATAATATTTTTTTATCTCAAATAAATATTTTTAAAAAATGTATTTCTATAAAAAATTATATTCTTCATTTCAAAAATAAATATTATTTTCGACTCAAAATGAATAACCAAAAAATAATACTACATTTTTTATCCCAAAAAAGTGAGCATTACTTCCTTCATCCCAATGAACATTTTAAAAATTAATACTACTTCATTCACCTCGAAAATTAATGTTTGTAATGTTAGTGCTTTCGTCTCAAAATATAATATTAACTAGTACATGCCCGTGTCCAAGGCCACGTGTTTTTTTTTAAGGGCAAAATGAGAAAGGGACAAATGTATGATGACAAAATGGGAATTTTGGCACTTGCTACTGTTCATACAACTGTAGCAAGGACAATCTCTCATTTATACTATAGATTTTTGAGGCAAATGAAGAGTATTATTTTTTTAAAATATTCATTGAGACGAAGGAAGTAATGCTCATTTATTTGGGATAAAAAATGTAGTATTATTTTTTGATTATTCATTTTGTTTTGAAAGTAATATTTATTTTTGAAATGAAGAATATAATTTTTTATAAAAGTACATTTTTTAAAAATATTTATTTGAGATAAAAAAAATATTTCTATATATTTTTTTTATTAATACATAATTATTTTTGTATTATTATTTTGTAATTTAAGACGGAACGAATACAAACCTTTACTTTGTACTTGGTTTTTTGGATGGTTTTTTGGACGGACTTTGTTTGCTTGAATAGTGTATTGTCATAATTTGAAATCGCTACTTAGTGTAGCGATTTCAAATTTAGGGTTTTTTTTTTTTTTAAATAGCAAATAGCGTAAATATTAAAATAAAATTTAGCAAATTTAAAATCGCTACACCGTGTAGCGATTTTAATTGAAAAATTTTAAACTCGCTACACGGTGTAGCGAGTTTTGAAAAAATGGGACATTTTGGGAAAAAGTTTGAACAGTAAATCACTTTGATAAATAAAATTTTAAAAATGGATTATTTGAAAAAAAATTCATGTTCAAGTGTGTGAAAGTTATAAATTATATTATAACTTGAAAGAAAAATATATTTTTTTATATTAAATGTGAAAGTGTGAGCTTTTTAGGGAACAAATTATTGTTTCATTATTTTAAAAGACTTCTATAATGGTAAGAAGATTTTGGGATTTTCATGAAAGATTTATTATTGTCCTATTTTGACAAGGAATTGTAAATAAAGTAAATATCTTTTATTTATGTACATAGTTTTATATTAGGACTAACCTACTAATATTCTATTTCTTTGTGAGTGTGTTTATGTTTCCTTATAGGTTTTGAGATCTCACAAAGGAAGATGTTGATTACTTGAAGATCTTCTCCATGATGTATTATAAATACAAGGCATTCAGCACAAGAGAAGAAGGCGGAAATTCTGAGAGAAATATATTTGTTCTTCATAGTTTTCGACTTTGTGTTTTAGGTTGTGAGTGAAGGTTGTGTCTTACATCCGTAACTCACATCTAGGTTTTCATAGAGTTCTTTGTTTTACTTTTAACTAGAATAGGACCTACTTGGGAAAGGGGTATTGTTCTTGTCGTAGAAGGTGATTAGAATTCGTTTAGTGTTTTAATCTTTTAATTTTTCACTTATTTGTTTTTGTAAGCAACAAAAGTTTTTATAGTGAAAAGTTTTTGGGCGTAAGCCTAGTTTGCTGATCTCACAGATCAGTAAGAGTAAATAATTCTTGCGTTATTGCTTTTAATTTGTTTTATTCCGCTGCATTATCTGTGGATGTGTGGACAGTTGTGAGACACATCTGTACTCACATCCGTTGGCTGTTGGGTGATTAAAGTTTCCTAGCTACACGAAACTTTCAATTGGTATCAAAGCCAACTCTCGATATATTACTGAGTGTTGATCCAGAAAGTGTAGTCATTATGGAATGCCAAAATCACCAAAACAGGCCTCCTGTCTTGGATGGCACCAATTACTTTCTTTGAAAGTCTAAGATGCATAATTATATCAAAAGCATTAATGAAAGGGCTTGAATGTGTATTCTTGTTGCATGACAACCTCCTACTGTGGAAAAAAAGCTTGCATCTGGTAGTGGTGAGTCAATTTTCGAAAGAAAACCTGAAAATCTACGGACTCTTGATGAAATACATTTGGCTAACTATAACTCTAAAGCAATGGGTGCTATTTCCAGCCATGTTTCTGGAAATATGTACAAGCTTATCACTAATGAGAATGTAGCCAAAGCTGCTTGGGATATCCTGCAAACACAATGTGAGGGTGCACCAAGTGTAAAAGCTACTAGACTTAGAATTTTAATGGATAGGTTTTAGTTACTTCGAATGGAAGAAACTGAGGACATTGTGTCATATGCTGCTAAGATTCATGAGATTTCAAATGAGTGCACAAGTCTAGGAGAATCAATCTCCGATGCAAGACTTGTAAGTAAGATTTTGAGGACCTTACCTGAGAGGTTCAACATAAAAGTGGTTGTGATTGAGGAAACAAATGACACCAATACCGTAGGTATGGATACAATCGTAGGGATTTTGACTGTGTTTGAGCTAAACCTTGAAGCTCAGAAAAAGAACAAAACTCACAGTCTTGCACTCAAAAGTGCTGCTGCACTTCCAAAAGAGCTTGTGGAATTATCCTCTGAGATTGACAAGTCAAATCTTGAAGAAGAAGATGTAGCTCTTATCTCAAAGAAATTCAGTTCTATACTGAAAAATAAAAGGATAAGTAAGTTTCCAAACAGACCAACTCCCAGTACTCCTGAAAAACCAAAACCTAGCACTGACACTGGATTCAAGAAACCAAGCTTTGAAAATAAAAAATCCTCTGAGTCTGTTCAATGTAGGGTGTTGTGGGCATTTTTTGACATGACGACATCTTCAGTTGATCCTGCATAACGAGATGTCATTACACTGTAAGTATTGTTTTAAATATTTACTTGTCCAATATTTCCTAATATTATTATTCTTATTTTTCAGTAATTAAGAGAGGAATGCGGAAACAACCTTCAAGCACGTTCAACAGACCTTCAAACGGCTAGGGCGACTTGGTCTCACGGAGGTTGAAAAGATAAACCACAATGCCGAGATTGTAGGAACCATATTTGACTCTTTCTTAGTTACTTGTATTTAAGGGGAAATGGAGACGGAAAATGACACTCAGGCTCATACGCACACACTTTACACACAAACTCTTGTAATCCTCTCCATTATCTTCCAAAGTTGTAATTGTGATCATTATAGTGGAACCTTTAAGGTTGGAGACCTAACTCCCGGGGTTTTTTCCAAAGAGGTTATCACCTCCAAGGTTTTCCTCGTTAACAAATCGCGTTGTCATTGTCTCGATTTTCATTTTCTTGTTCCATATAATCGAATTCCATAGTTCCCTCCTTATTATTCAATCCACACACTAAACATAGTTAAGATTCTACTCTATTGTTTTTTCTACCAAAACAATTTGGCGCCCACCGAGGGGCCTCGTGGTTTATCGGTTATTTGAAACATTTCCTAATCGAATTCACTATGTCTGCACCCACCAATGTGTCCACCGCCGGCAAAGGTCCCACCGTTGTTCCCACATCAGGAGGTAGAACCGGCTTGTTGCCACCGCCTCCTCGGACCGGATCTCGGCCAACTCAACCTACGAAGACTCCACAAAAGGGGGCGACCTCTTCCAATGCAGATGCCGACATCCGGAGTATCCTAACCAGGTTGAATCAAAGGTTGGACCAAGCAAGATAACAATTCAAAGGTGTTGACCAATTCCATGATTAAGATGCGGAAAGACCAACAACTCATAGCATCTCGGCTTGAAAACATATCACCATCCTGCGCGCAAGGGTTCTCAACTTTGACAACTCCGGGAGGATCTACATTTCGAGAATGAATTCATTCCAATGGGCAATCCTCCTCCGCCGACATCTTTCATGATGTCAACATCTTTGCCCTGGGACACCCCTTTGACACCATCTTCTGCAGATTCACTCCATTCATTCCATTTATAGACAAAGACTCTGTCACGACTACTACGGACAACTCTGGTTTGCTTGATAATCTTTTCAATAATAATAATTTCAATCGTATTCCTATGGGTGACCCTTTTGCAGGAAACCCACTAGCTAAACAGATGCGGGATCTCGAGAGAATTAGTAATGAACGTGCAGGTGTGACTCCTCCAATTCAACCGATGCAAAAGCTGCTACAATCGGTCTCGGTTTGTCCCGGCCAATTGCAAATGTCGACATACCGAAGCGCTTCATGTACCATCTATGAAGTTGTACGACGGCACCACGGACCCCGAGAGGAGCACGTGGCACACTATCAAGAAAAGATGGACATAATCCATATTCCACTTCAATTCCGGGAGGCTTGCTTATGCGGGGATTTGGATCCACCTTATCTGGACCGGCTCTCAAATGGTTGATTAGGCAACCCCTAGGTTCAATTGGTTCATACGCCCGGCTCATCAACATGTTCTATAACCAATTCTCATGCGATCGACAATTTGAAAGGTTGACAAGTGACCTTTACAATGTAACTCGGCGGCCTCTAATGAAACCCTAAAGGATTACGTCCACCGGTTCAATAAAGAGGTGCTTTGGAAATTCCCAATCTTGACATGTCGACGGCCACGAAGCATTCAAAATGGGGTTGAAGAAAGATTCGCAGATATTACCAAGATTTGGTAATGACTCCTTATGCTTGAGTGGAGGAAGTCGGGAGCGGGGCATTGAGATTCATAAGACCGGAGGAAGATGAGGCTGCGAAGATCAAAGTCATCATCCAAGACGTCGACATATGACCACCCCGATAGAAAGACCGAATCTTCCCATCGCAGAAACAACCGTCCCAATCCTTATCCGAGAATTGACACTAGCAAAATTAATTCAATAGACGGTGAGGATGAAGATAATGATAATGTGCCTAACATTTCTGATTATTGTTTTTCTGTTGATATTTCAGTGTACTTTGCGCAATGGGCAACCTGGGAGACAAAGCCGGATGGCCAAAGAAAACGGACAAAACCACAGGATGGCGTGACAAATCAAAATGGTGTGCTTACCATGAAGACTTTGGGCATGTTATCGAAGACTCGCATCGCATTAAGAAAGGAGATCAGTTACTTGCTCTCGAAAGGACATCTTAAGGAGCCGTTGGGATCCGTAAAGAAGAAAGCCGAAAGTACGTAAGCTCCTCATGAAGCCGAAAGACCAGGTTTCTCCCCGGCATCAACAAAGGTGATCAACTTCATTAGTGGAGGCTCGAAATATGTGGAACATCCTATTCTCGCCGCAAAACGACATGCTAAGGAGTCAAAGATGAAAAGCCGAGAGAGACGGCCCGGGATGTCGATACCTTGCCCAGACCCAATTGTCTTTGATGAAAGTGATCGTGATAACTTGCTGGAACCCCATCATGACGGTCTGGTCATTTCCTTGCGGATCGCTAACTGTACCATACGACGTATTACGGTAGATGGGGGCAGCTCCGTCAATCTTATTATGTTGGGTACCCTTAAAGAAATGAACATCCCGGAATCGGAGATTGTCAAAAAATCTTGATCTTTGGTAGGCTTCGGTGGCGAAGTCAAAGAAACAGTGGGGAGATAAAGCTTCCAATATACTCAAAGGGCCTCAACACCGTGGAACGGTTTTGTGTAATTGATTGCGCAACATCTTACAATGTAATTCTTGGAAGACCGTGGATTCATGGAATGAAGGCCGTACCCTCCACTTACCATCAATGTGTGAAGTTTCCAACACCTTGGGGTGTCGCTAAGATTTACAAAGTGATCAACGGTGGCCAAGGAATGTTACAAAACTTCAATGAAGGCGTCTACATCTCCAAAACAAGCATAGCAATTACCGAAGAAAGTACGTGAAGTCCTGGAAGCTAAGGAGGATGATGTGAAAGAAGTATTGTTAGATCCTTCCAACCCGGACATCAAAGTACTTATTGGCACTGATATATCGTCGGATATAGAGGAGAAGCTTGTGAACCTATTAAGAAGCGTAATAAAAGTTTCGCTTGGAAACATGATGACATGACCGGCATTAGCAAAGATGTCATCACTCACAAACTTAACATAGATCCCAAACTCTTCAAACCAGCCACCGTAAACGTAGAAAGTTTGCGTAAACCGTAAATCGGATCATCAAGGAGGAGGTAGAGCGCTTACTCAAAGCCAACATGATACGAGAGGTCGATTATCCAAGATGGTTGGCAAATGTGGTTGTGGTAGAGAAGAGAAGCGGGAAATGGCGAGTTTGCGTCGACTTCACCGACTTAAATAAGGCCTCGCCCAAAAGATCCTTTCCCTCTGCCGCACATAGATTCATTAGTTGATGCCACCTCGGGTCACGAACTCCTCACATTCATGGACGCGTCCTCGGGATTTCAACAAATTCGGATGGAACCATCGACCAAGAAGACACGCCTTCATAACCCCTCGGGTATTTATTGTTATATTGCCATGCCTTTTGGACTAAAAATGCGGGTGCAACGTATCAAAGGCTCGTCAACAAGATGTTTAAGGATCGATTGGGGACACAATGGAGGTATACATCGACGACATGGTTGTTAAGTCTAAGAAGGCCGAGGACCACATTAGCAATCTCTCTCAAGCCTTTGACATCTTGGATTGTTTCAATATGAAACTTAATCCACTAAATGCAACTTCGGAATGAAAGCCGGCAAGTTTTTGGGCTATATGGTCACTAAAAGAGGCATTGAAGCCGCCCCCGGAACAAATACGCGCCATTCTCAACCCGTCATCACCTCAATCGTCAAGGACGTCCAAAGACTAACAGAAAAATTGCCGCACTCACTAGATTCATTTCAAAATCCTCGACCGATGCAAACCTTTCTACGACATCTTAAGAAAGAACAAAAAGTTTCAATGGGAGGATCAACATGAAAAAGCTTTTCAGAACTCAAAACTTACTTGTCGACACCTCCCTTATTGGCCAAACCTCGGATAGAAGAACATCTTTACATCTACCTAGCAAGATCCGAAGGCGCCGTAAGTGCGAGTCTTGATAACGAACGAGATGGCAATCAAGCAACCCATCTACTATATAAGTAAGACACTCTTAGATGCCGAGACCAGGTATTCTCATTTACAAAAATTAATTTTAGCTTTGATAACTTCGTTAAATTAAGGCACTATTTTGAAACACATACTATTATTGTACGCACTAACTATCCTATTAAGAATGTCATGAGAAAACCGGAGATGTCGGGTCGAATGGCGAAATGGTCTGTACGATTAAGCACATACGACATCAAGTACGAGCCTAGAACCGCAATAAAATCTCAAGCCCCGCGCATTTTGTGGCCGATTTCACCCAACCCTACAACAAGAGGTGGAATTGGAAGTACAGCAACTTCAAGATGATAACATTCTAAAAATTTGGACTCTCTACACGGACGGTGCTTCCAACATGAGAGGTACAGGTCTTGGAGTTGTACTAAAATCACCACAAGGGGACATAATACCACAATCTATCGATTGCGGCTTCAAGGCTACCAACAATGAAGCAGAGTACGAGGCACTTATCGCAGTTTAACAGCGGCCCAAGACTTAGATGTCAAGCATATCCGGTGTTCATGGATTCATTACTAATTGTTAATCAATACAATGGGTCCTACGACGACGAAAAATGCTAAAATGACGACATATTTGGAAATTGTAAAAATTATTTCGGCCAAATTCAAAACATTTTCCTTGGAACAAATCCCGCGAGAAGAAAATTCTCAAGCCGATGCTTTGGCAAATTTGGGTTCGGCCTTCAAAAGCTTCTCACCAACCAATATCCCAATCGTGCATGTTGACATCCCAAAGAATTGACAATCTCGAGATGTTCGTCCTAGATGTTGGCATACCTTCCTCTCCCGCATCAACCTCTTGGATGACCCCTATTATCAAGTATCTCTTAGATGATACGATCCCAGTTGAGGAGAAGAATGCGAGAGCCTTCGGGGTAAGAGTATCTAAATATGTACTTATTAATAATCTCTTGTTTAGAAAATCTGCTGCAGTCACTACTTAAGGTGTCTAGAAGCGTATAGAGCCCATCGGAGTTCTCAAGGAGCTGCATGAAGGAGATTGTGGAAATCATACCGGGGCGAAGTTTACATACTAAAGCTCTAAGGTTGGGCTACACGGCCCACAATGAGAAAAAGACGCCATTGACTACGCAAAGAAATGCGATTCCCGTCGCCGACATGGGGACCTCCCGCACTGTAGCCCACTGAATTGCTACATCCTATCCCTGTCACCCCGGCCGTTTATGGTTTGGGGAATGGACATTGTAGGAAAACTTCCCAGAGCACCAGGGGACGAGTATTTCTTTTGGCCATGACAGACTACTTTTCTAAGTGGGTAGAGGTGAGGCATATGTGCAAGTTCGTGATAAAGAAGTAATATCTTTTATCAAAAGGAACATATTTAGCCGATTCGGAATTCCATCGAAATAATTTGTGACAACGGCTCTCGGTTTATCGGCAAGAGGACCCAAGATTTCTTGACGGCTTGGGGTGTTAAGATGGTAACGTCTTCGCCTGTTCACCCTCAAGCCAATGGACGGGCGAGTCTAGCAACAAAATAATAATCGGCAACTTAAAAAAGAGACTAAACCGTAAAAGGACGTTGGGGAGAAGAATTACCAATGGTCCTATGGGCCGACAGACGACATCTAAGAATGCTACCGGTCAAACCCCTATTCACTTGTATTTGGAACTCGAATCGTTATTCCAGCCAGAAGTCCTTGTACCTACGGCAAGATACAAACTTTGCCGACATCTCGAAAATAATAAAGACATCTTGATACATTCCCTGGATACTGTGGACGAGCTAAGGGATATGGCCAAAGTTCGCATGGCGGCGTATCGGCAAAGTGGTAGCCCGATCATACAATAAAAACGTCGTGGTCGAAGGTTTCAAGTAGGAGACTTAGTCCTACGAAAGGCATTCCAAAATACCAAGGAGCCCAATGCAGGCAAGCTCGCCCCAAAATGGGAGGGACCCTACTTAATAGATGCACAAGCCGGAAAAGGAGCATATCGCCTTGCAACCTTGGATGGCCAAATGATACCGCGAAGTTGGAACGCCATTCATCTCAAAAGGTATTACATTTAAATGTGACTTCCCATGAACTCATCTTTCCAGGTATGAATCGTATTTTAATTCTTTTCTCCTATGTATCTTTTTAATTATTTACATGATAAGATGTCTCTAACATGCTTTGTGAGAGACGTCAACCTTAGTTGGCGTCCGTTTTTAACGTGTTTCTATCTTATGAGGTATTGACACATTTACATGGGGACATATCGAATGCACGCAAAGAACAACGATTTCTCCTCCGTTAGAGACTGGCCATCTCTTCTCAAGTAAAGGTACACAATCCCTTCTAAGGTTTAAAGAGTTAATTACCTCTTTCTTAAGAAGTTAGGTTACCACACCTTCGCCTGGAGCGCAAGTTATCTCACTAATTGAGGTGTGGGGTGGGCCTATATGGGTAAACTCATATAGCTTACCCATTCCCACTCGGATTAGATGATTGATCTTAAGCATTATTCTTATGGTTATGGCATATTCGTGTCATCTAAGTATCTACGGTTTATGGCATATACGTGTCATCTAAGTATCTACGGTTTATGACATCTACATGTCATCCTAAATACCTATTATTCTGACATACTATCATGTCACCATATGTAAAAACATACGAAAAATTATCCAAAAAAGAAACAAGCCTTGACGTGCTTGAAAACCATTAAACCATAACTAAACTAAAATAACCATAATGTATCCAAACCATCAAAGTAAAAGTGCAAAAGTGTTGAACCAACCCAACACTTAAAAAAGATTGTCTTTGGCCCTTAAGGACCTATTACAAACCAAACCAAAATAAAAATTGTCTTAAGGGATTCCACCCCAGCAACATTAAGAGCAAGTTTATTTTACCTTTTTCAGGTGGCATTTGTCGGAGGTATTGCTCTGGAATAACTTCTCCTAGAAATCACCCCAGGTCGGTGTCCTCACCAAACCGCTTCTAGATCCTTGAAATCATCGATTGCTTTTTCCTCATGAATCCGCCGCAAAGCCATCTTCTCTTCACTCGGTGTTCCAATTCACGTGCTCTCCGCTTGATATTCCTCAATCATTTGGATTCTAGTTTCAAAGATCGCTTTTGCGGTCTCATGCACCAAGTCATTCCGAAATGCTTCCATCTCCCTTTCATGACTGATGTCGACGCTTGCAAGCCTGGACCGCCATTTTAATATCTCTTCATTCTTGTCCCTGATCTCCAATCCCCTTTCCCTTATTATGCTTGCAGCCTCCCTCAAATCCTTCTCATATTCAGCCTTACTCATGTCGTAGGTATCACACTTTTCCCTCAATGTCCTGATTTCTTTGGACATTAATTTGGCCATCGAGACAATCTATCATCAACAAGAGGAGGTATTTTACTAAAAATAAAAGAGGATCAAGGTGTCTACGATTCAAAAGCAAATCTTACCTGATTTTCCAACACTTCTTCACTCCAAATTTGTTTCTCTACGCCGGGGATTTGTTCCAACCTTTTTCTCTTCGGAGTAATCTTGTTTATCTCTGGATTCAATGAAATAGCCAAGTGATACGTTGATCCCAACTTACTTGAAGAGCGTCGTAATTATAAAAGCTGTATGCTTAAGAAAATTTCTCTCCTCGTAATATAGAAAGAAACGTATGATTTGGATAAAGAATTTGTAGAGGATTGGATAATCACAAATAATTATCCAGAAATTGCGGTTATCAAAACTCTTCCTTTTTTCTCGCCTCGTATTCCTAACCGTCACATTTGAAGCCAGTTAGAAGATGAACGGTTAATCAAGAGAAAAATAAAACAAATGAAGTAGGTAAAAGACGGAGGAATTTTACCTTGGGGATCACCGGCGCCATGGGCCAAAGGAGGTGAAAAGAAGATTTGAGAAGATAAGTTTTCTCAAGCGGTTAATAAAAAGGAAAAAAGAATCCCTTTTCAAATTTAACTCTCTCCCCAACCGTTCATTTCATCGCCACGTCTCCCAAGAACGTCCCATCGTGCGAGTAACGGTTGGGTCATTAATTCAAAAGGAAAACATTTTGCCTCTTCGCTGCCTACATAGTCAAATGTTTTTGGGGACAAATTGTTGTGGGCATTTTTGACATGACGACATCTTCGATTGATCCCGCATAACGAGATGTCATTACACCTGTAAGTATTGTTTTAAATATTTACTTGTCCAATATTTCCTAATATTATTATTCTTATTTTTCGGTAATTAAGAGAGGAATGCGGAAACAACCTTCAAGCACGTTCAACGAGACCTTCAAACGGCTAGGGCGACTTGGTCTCACGGAGGTTGAAAAGATAAACCACAATGCCGAGATTGTTGGAACCATATTTGACTCTTTCTTAGTTACTTGTATTTAAGGGGAAATGGAGACGGAAAATGACACTCAGGCTCATACGCACACACTTTACACACAAACTCTTGTAATCCTCTCCATTATCTTCCAAAGTTGTAATTGTGATCATTATAGTGGAACCTTTAAGGTTGGAGACCTAACTCCCGGGGTTTTTTCCAAAGAGGTTATCACCTCCAAGGTTTTCCTCGTTAACAAATCGCGTTGTCATTGTCTCGTTTTTTCATTTTCTTGTTCCATATAATCGAATTCCATAGTTCCCTCCTTATTATTCAATCCACACACTAAACATAGTTAAGATTCTACTCTATTGTTTTTTCTACCAAAACATAGGGCATGTCGTGACTTTGGTCGTTATGCCAATGAGTGTGCTAATACACTCAAAAAGAAGGGAATGAGCTTAACTGTTACCCTCAGTGACAGTGAGGATGAAGATGAAGTGGCTAATATGTCTATTATCAATTGCCATTCTGTGTTTAATGCTTTCTGTACAGATATAGAAGATGGAGTTTCTGAAAAATCTTTGGATGTTGTCTCAGATGTGTACACATTTGGTGTCACATCTGACCTAATGCTGAACTGTTTCACAGTAAAAGGAGATTCTGAAGATGAAGAGAGGAACATCCCCTATGAGGAACTTTTTGCAACATACAAGGAGTTGCATACAGATTGGATGAAAAGATTGGACAAGATTGAGGTACTTGTTAAGGTAAATAAATCCCTTTCTGATAAATTGGCTGCTTGTGAATATGAAAAAGCTATACTTTCAAAGGAAAATGATGTTCAAAAAGATACCATTGCTAAACTTGAAGTCTTTGTAACCAAAAGAGAAGTTGAACTTGAAAAATTCAAAAATGAATGTGAAAAAGATGAAAATACTTTCACCAAGTTAAATAAAAGTAAAATGACACTTGATGAAGCTATTACCGTTGGTCAGCTTAACAAAACTGGTTTGGGCTTTGAAAAAAATAATTTTGTAAAGGAGGGATGTGAGGCTTCTACTTCAAAAGGTGTGAAAAAATATTTTTTTAAAGAAAAAGTTCTTTTGAGTGAGAAAAGACCAAGGAAGAGGCACTACATCTGTCACTATTGCCTTGCTCCTGGTCACATTAGGCCCTTCTATTACAAACTCAAGGCTGACAAAAAGTCTGGTTACTTCAATCAGCCTCAGATGTGTGAGAAGATGTATGCACATCCGAATACACATCCTGATAAACTGAGACCTCTGCAACCCAAAAGAAAAGCTGTAAAGCAGTGGGTGGCCAAACCAATTGCCACCTGCAATATTGTTTACTCTTCCCTCAAGAGTACTATCTCTGGCTCTTGGTATTTTGATAGTGGGTGCTCTAGGCACATGACTGGAAAACAAGCAGTCCTCCTTGACTATGAAGAAATTAATGGAGGGAAGTAAACTTTGGTGGAGGTGCTCAAGGAAAAATTATTGGGAAAGGAACCCTAGATGTCAAGGGTCTCCCAAAATTGCACAATGTGTACCATGTGGAAGGCTTGAAAGCCAACCTAATAAGCATCAGTCAATTGTGTGATGATGATTTTTATGTGAAGTTTGATAAGCACTTGTATGAAGTGTTTGATAAGGATAATAAATGTGTGTTTACTGGTCCTAGATCTGCTGACAACTGTTATCAATTTGGTGACAATTTTTCTTGCCTAAGCTCAAAAGCTAATGATGTCAATCTGTGGCACCAAAAATTAGGGCATGCTAGCTGTAGAACTCTGGAAGAACTTCAAAGGTTTGAAGCTATTAAAGGCCTCCCTAAACTGAACTTCAAGAACCCTGATGTCTATGGTTCATGTCAAAAGGGAAAGCAAACAAAAGCATCACATAAAAAGATCCAACAGTGCTCCACATCTAGGTGTTTGAAGCTGATTCACACTGATTTAATGGGACCTATTGAAGTAGAAAGCTTTGGTAGGAAAAAAGTATGCCTTTGTGTGTGTTGATGATTATTCTAGGTGCACTTGGGTAATGTTCTTAAGAGAAAAATCTGAAACCATTGGTGAATTCAGAAATTGGTACAAAAGGATGAGAAATCTTTATGGTCTTAAGACTGTGAGGATTAGGTCTGACCATGACAGTGAATATGAGAACCAAATGTTTACTAATTTTTGCAATTCTAAGGGAATCACACATGAGTTCTCTGCACCAATCACTCCACAGCAAAATGGAATTGCTGAAAGAAAGAATTGAACTTTGCAAAAAATGGCTATGGTCATGCTAAGTTCTAAAAACCTGTCCAAGAAATTTTGGGCAGAAGCTTTGAACACTGCTTGTCACATTGGCAATAGAGTGTTTCTAAGGATTGGTAGCACTGTCACTCCATACCAAATCCTCCTTGGAAAGAAACCAACTGTGAAGTATTTCCATGTGTTTGGATGTATTTGTTACATTCTCAATGATAGAGAATATCTGTCCAAGTTTGATTCAAAGAGTGACAAAGCAATTTTCATGGGCTATTTCACTAATAGTAGAGCTTACAGAGTTTTTAATCTCAAAACTAAGACCATTATAAAATCTGCTAATGTTATATTTGATGACTCACTTGATCTTAACCTCAAGACTACTGAGGATGATGTTTCAGGTTGCTTGGGTGGAAAGATACGTAAAGCTTAGTCTTTGGAGAACCAACGAGATCTTTGCCGCCAATCTTTGAAAAACCTGCTAAACCTGATAAGGATGTAACCAAGGATGTGGACACATCTACATCCACATCTGAACCCACATCTGCTCCCACATCCACTCAAAATCCTGTAACTGAGGACAGTTCCTCTGATTCTGATCAGGATGATGCTCCAGAAGGTAATGTGGATGGGTGTGTGGATAAATCAAAGGATATTCCTTCAAAAATCCAGAAAAATCACCCCACTTCACAAGTTGTGGGAGATGTGCATGCTCAAGTGAGAACTAGATAAAAGGACAAAGTTGATTATAGAAAGATGGCTGGTTTATGGAGTTGCTCCTCAGCATACTCCCAGGTAAGCTTTTGTTATTTTGTTTCTAAGATTGAACCTAAGAATATTGCTGAATCATTGAAAGATGCTGACTGAATTCTTGCTACGCAAGATGAATTGATTCGATTTGAAAAGAATGAGGTTTGGACCCTTGTCCCTAGACCCTCACATGGTAATGTCATAGGAACCAAATGGATTTTCAAAAACAAAACTGATGAGCAAGGTGTGATCATTAGAAATAAAGCTAGGTTAGTTGCTCAAGGTTACACTCAAATTGAGGGAATTGATTTTGAGGAGATATTTGCTCCTGTTGCAAGAATTGAGTCCATTAGGCTTTTGTTAGCTATTGCTTGTTATCTCAAGATTACTCTTCATCAAATGGATGTTAAGAGTGCCTTTCTGAATGGGATATTGAATGAGGAAGTCTATATTGAACAACCTAAAGGCTTTGTGGACTCCAAGTATTCCAACCATGTGTATAAGCTGAAGAAAGCTCTGTATGGGCTAAAGCAAGCCCCTAGAGCCTGGTATGGTAGGTTGACTGAACATTTACTTCACCTAGGATTCAAGAGAGGTGAGGTTGACATAACATTGTTTGTGAGGAAAAATAAAAAGGAGGTTGACATAACATTGTTGGTGAATTCAGAAATTGGTACAAAAGGGTGAGAAATCTTTATGGTCTTAAGACTGTGAGGATTAGGTCTGACCATGACAGTGAATATGAGAACCAAATGTTTACTAATTTTTGCAATTCTAAGGGAATCACACATGAGTTCTCTGCACCAATCACTCCACAGCAAAATGGAATTGCTGAAAGAAAGAATAGAACTTTGCAAAAAATGGCTATGGTCATGCTAAGTTCTGTAGACACCCCATTCTGAACCAATAAATCATGATTACACTACTCTTCATCTCTCTTTTGTGTTTTGATGAAAGCACATTAGTTTCGTCATGTTTCGTTAAGTTTCTAACTAACCTCGTTAGTTTTGGACCTAATCGACTAACTAATAAACTGAAGAGGACAAAATAGTCATCAGACTAGATATCTCGCACGAGATATCATATCTCGCGCGAGATATCCCCTCGACAGGATGTGCAGAATCACAACTCTTCTCCGTCCCAAACTCTTTTCTTGATAAACCTCATCTAATCCGGTTCTCCAATCAGAATTGAGTTCTGGAAGCTTCCTAGGAGTGTTTTACCTCTCCACCTCTACCTCTTAAACCCCTATAAATACCTGGTGACTTCCACTGTTTCAAAGGCCCAGAATTTCACACAACACACACAATTTGTTGGTTTCTTTCCACGAAAGACTCCTTCAAATCACTCACAAATAACTCATAAATTCGTCCTTCAACCACGTTGATTGACGAACATCAAGGCTCAAGCCTAGCATCAAGGCGAAGCTCTGTCCGCATCAAGACTTGACTCTCATATTGAGTCGAAGCTCGCCCAAATCACTTCTCGATCGAGAAGACATCTTAGAACCACGTTCTAAATCAAATCCTCCCCAAACGCTAGGTAAATTCCCATACTTTTACTCTCTTCTTCTTCTCAATCTCTCTATTGACTTTTAGAGTGGTGTAATCCCATCAAAAGGATTGGCCTAGAGTCCCTTCAATCGATGAAGGCGATCTCGAAGCATACAATCCGACATTCCTAATCAAGAAATTGATTAGGGTTTATTTGTTTTCTTTAATTATACATATTTTAAAGATTGAAAACCTCTCTTTTCTTTAGCAAGACCGATCTTCGGATCGGGTGGAATGGATGCTCCTCGACCTACCCATTCCATAACCTAAGCCCCGAACTCAGATCTCTTTTCAAAACGGTTTTCCTATGTTTCCAAACGAATAATATAGGTGGCGACTCTAAAAAGACAAAATTCTTTTCTCACAACGCTACAGTGGCGACTCCGCTGGGGACTTAAAATTAAGAGGCTTAAACTTGCGTCAAAATTAAAAGAGAGGTTTTCAAAAAATAATTTGTAAATTCGAATTTTTTGCTCTCAGATGAGGCATGTCTCGCGGCGAGATATCATATCTCGCGCGAGATATCGCCTCGGCAATCTGGTTGCTTTCTGGTTTCTCCCGTTCATCTCATAGTTCAAGACGAGAGCCGAACACGCAAGGGGGATCCCAGAATTCATTATCTGCAGAGTTCCCACATCTTAAGGCCTCCCTTAAGATGTAGAACTCGAATCGTTTTCCATTTAAATAATTGGTTATTATTTATAAACTGCGTGCGATTGGGTTTTATTTAATTAAAGTCCGATCCATTGAGGATTCGGGAGTTGTAAATTAATCTATTTATCTCTCTTTATCTCTCTTTAAGTGGAACTACGACGGCCTGAGTCTTCCTAATTTGGGAGAAACGTAGGCAACCACTTGGTGCGGCCACTATCTGTTTTTCTTTTAGTTTTCAAAAATAAAACTTTCTATTTTACTCTATCACCTAGATTGACTCTCACACACGCGCACTCATATATAACTGTCATTGCACTACATACCCTCTATAAACCCGGGACCCACACTAAGGACGGATGACGGTAACCACCTAGTCGCCGGTCTCTCCGAAGTTGGATCATCCCACTCCGCGTATTCAATCCACCTAGATTGTCATATCGCGGGGAGCCTAGCCTTCCAGCCCTGCATCGCCACATATCATGTAGATTGACTTTTTAAGACACTCCTTGACCGGTCGGTTTGATCTTGGAGTCCTTGTAATCCCTTGTCAAGATCGTTTTGTGCAATAATCCACGGAAAAGAAATCAATAAATTGTCGCTTCGGAATTGTCCCTTCGGAAACGTCCCTACGGTTGTCCCTTCGGATTTGCCCCTAAAAAGAGAAAATTTTCTCATCAAAATTATTGCACAAAACTTGATGTTACTTTGGATTACTCCGACCCCTAGGTCCCTAGGTTTGGTTCTTGAACTTTAGAAACCCCCAAAACGGATTTTCCGTCCGACCAAAATTAGGATTAAAATCAGAAAATTGTGACTTTCCGTGGTGAAGTCTCGCGCGAGACTACTTGTCTCGTACGAGATAAGTGTTCGGTCTTTTCGTGTTTTGGCCAAAACCTTCAAACCTTCAAGCCTTCATTCACCCTATTCAGCCGACTTGTTGGGACTCGATCATGGTTTAACAGGGTTGCTACACGTCTAGGTTCTTCGCCAAAGCTCGACACGATGTCTGCTTCTCCTCCTACCACCGAGGCCGATTTCAACGATGCTAAGGTCCAACTCATCGAAGCCATGACTAGGTTGGATGAACATAGTAAGCAAATTGATGAGCAAAACGCCCAAATGGCCGCCCTCATGAAAGAACTCCACGAGTTGAAAGTCAAGAAAGGCAGAAAACAAAAGCAGAAAGTGGAATTCTCCTCCGACGAAGAGGAATCCTACACCAAAGTGAATAGAAAAACCAAAAAGTCAAGCAAGAAAAAGGAAGAATCCAATTCCTCCTCTTCCTCATCCTCCTCCGATGATGAAGAACATACCTTCAAGGGTGCTAAAACCAAGAAAGAAGGCAGTGGTGAAACTACTAAACTTGGTGACCATGTTACTAAGAACTACCTCGAGAAGAAGCTTGCGACTCTTGACACTTCCAAGGGGTCATTCGTTCCATTTGATCCCGATGCTCTTCAACAATCCATCACCAAGTTTCCTCGCAAGTACAAGACACCCGATATTGCCAAGTTCAATGGTACTACCTGTCCTCGAGCTCATGTTGAGACCTACACTTGGGCCATGCTTCCAATGGGCGTTGATAACACAATCTTGGCCCAATGCTTTCCTCAAACTTTAGAAGGTGCTGCAAGGGATTGGTACATGTCTCTTCCTACGACTACAAGGCTTGATTGGTCATCCGCATGTTTGGTCTTCCAAAGGCAGTTTGAAGACAACTCCACCTACCGCCCTACTAGGAGGGATCTTGAACAAACCAAACAACATGCCAATGAGTCCTTTGCTGAATTTGCTAGAAGATGGAGACTCAAACTCACTGAAATCGTCGAAAGGCCTACTCTCAAGGAGCAAATCCACATCTTCCTTCAATGCCTTCGTGATGAATTTCAAGAGAAGCTCGCCGGTAACTACTTTCCTAGTTTCAATGAACTCCTCGAGTCCGGAATTAGGGTTGACGACTTCCTAAAAAGCAAAAAGAAGGAAAGTACTTTCCGCTACAACAAGCCCATCACAAGTAAGGATGCTTCACTAACGCTATTGCACTCAGCCGCCCCAACACCGGAAAGTATTCTGCTGTCCCTCCTCCCGAAAAGAAAAAGAGGCACTACGACAAAATTGAAGGAATCACTCAAGAAGAACTCTTCGATGTGCTTGTCCAGAATGAAAAAATCAAACCAAGGGAAGGTGGTCCTCCGAAGGATATGGGTCCGAATCATGCTCATCACTTATTCTGCAAGTACCACAACTTCACCGGCCATGACACCAACTCCTGCCACCACTTGAAGGACATCATACAAGACCTATTTGATAATGGAGATCTAGAACGTTCCAACGTCATCACCAATCCTCTTCCTCGTACTCCATGAAGAAGATGAAGCTCCAAGAAGAAATCTACACTTACCACTTTGGGGCTACCACTATCCTCTCCCTTTCTCCTTTGATAGAAGTAGATTAGGTTTTAAATTTCCAAGTATGAACTCGAAGAGTCGTTCTGTCTTTCTAGTACTTCTCACCTCCTCTAGTTTGTGTCTTCTAAACTATCGAGTCTGTTCTTAAATTTCTCAATAAATTAAAGTAATTTCTTTTCCTAAACACTTTCCCTAAAGTTGTTCTACCTCATGAATATCATTTAATTCATACAAAATAATGGACCCTCCATTCCCTAAATCATCGCAAAAAATAGAGACTTCTAAGCGAGTTTAAGAAGAAAGTTATCCTTAGGAGGCTTAAGGGCTAAACATTACCCCTACTGAAAGTCAAAGGTCAACAAACGAAGGAAGCCAAATGTGCTGCTGTCAACATTCATCCAAAGAAAAGTGGGGCTACTCAACTCAAGGCTTTGAGAGTACAAAAAAAAAAAAAAATTAAAAAAAATAAAAAGCTCGCTAGGACGAAACTCCTCAATTCGTCCTAGGCAAAAATAGAGCATCGAAAAAAAAAAAAAAAAAAAACCTCTCAAGCCTTCATCGCCCCACAACAAGGATGGAATTTCAACAAAGGCAAGAAGGACTCTCCCACAAAGAAGAGGAGTCAAGTGATACCAACAAAAGAAAAAAGGATTCCTCAATATCCTCCTACGTCAAGTGAAGAAGACTTTCAGTATCAAGAAAAATGTTTACCCTTAAGTCATACTAATGAATGGCTTCCTTCTCAAACTTATTTAGAAATTTCTAGATGATGTACGGTTCAATAAAAGGTAGAACAACTTTTCTAGACCTTTGAGCCATGTAGCGTTCTTTGTTGAGTCTAGGGGCTTCCTATTAGCCATTCTCATACACACTCTTGAAATCCAAGCATCAAAACTGGGACTTCCTATCCTTTCCTCCCCCAGTCAACCTCTATTTCAACTCTTCAAAACAATCAAATCTACATTAGGGGCTTTCCTCTTTGCTTCTCACTCTCATCATTATAAAATTCACCTCTCCAAAGAGTCAATGCTTGGATCACCTTCCAAAGAATAGAGTCCGTCTCTCCTAAACTAACTTGAGATCTCATTTCTCTCTCCTCAATAAGATTTTCTCTCTCTGAGTTCTCTTCGAGTTACATACTATTCAAAAAAAAATGATGAAAAAAAAAGACGCAAAAGAGATGCCCGCTAGATTGAAAACCCGAAAGGGCGGTCTAGGCAAAAACCAGGGTGCGCACTAAGAAAAAAAAATCAAAGGTCAAAGGGAGAGTATTCTTCAACCTTCTTCATCGAACATCATTCGATCCTCTTCAAATCAAATCAACAAGGAGAGTCTTCTTCAATCACCTTCAAATCAAGAGAGCAGCTTCACAAGCCTGTTCACAAAGTCATCTACCACTTGCAAACAACTTGGGGCTTGAGACACCAAAGGGCCTTGGACATAAAGCCATTACGACAATCGACAGATTTGTAGTCGTTTGCCTCCTAGAGACACGACTCAAAGGATAAGTAAGAATGAAAATTCTCAACAGACCTAGATGTGTTCACACAAGGATACTCATCGAACGAAATTCTACAACAATACAGCCTCGCTGACTAGCAACAAATTCTGCATAAACCTGATTTGGTCCCAACTTGTCAAACACAAGTTCACCCATACAATTCACCCATCTCAAATACAAATCCATACACACATGTCCATACATGTTCATATACCATATTCTCATACATAAACTCACCACCAAAATGTACGACCGGCCATTTACACGAACAGACGTGAGCACCACCACGTAAGTCCAGTCAAACAACTAAAATCTAAAAAAAAAATCTACTTGAAATCTTTATGTGCTGACAGGTACAGAAAGGTAAGAATCATTCGGGTCTATCTGAGATCTAGCATGCATATATCCTTGCATTACAGGGGCCGACAGAACCTTCATCTCAACCGACAACTTCAAGTCCGTGACCTCGGCAACATCAGCAAAGTCTGTGACGGCAGCAACTTCAAGTCCGTGACCTCGGCAACATCAGCAAAGTCTGTGATGGCAGCAACTTCAAGTCCGTGACCTCGGCAACATCAGCAAAGTCTGTGATGGCAGCAACTTCAAGTCCGTGACCTCGGCAACATCAGCAAAGTCTGTGACGGCAGCAAATTTCAAGTCCGTGACCTCGGCGACACCAACAAAGTCTGTGATGGCAGCAACCTCAAGTCCGTGACCTCGACAATAATAACAAAGTCTGTGATGGCAGCAAACTTCAAGTCCGTGACCTCGGCGACAACTTCAAAGTCTGTGACGGCAGCAAACTTCAAGTCCGTGACCTCGGCGACAACTTCAAAGTCCACGGCAAAGAAACTTCAAGTCCGTGACCTCGGCGACAACTCCAAAGTCTGTGACGGCAGCAAACTTCAAGTCCGTGACCTCGGCAACCACAACAAAGTCCGTGACCTCGGCAACCACAACAAAGTCCGTGACCTCGGCAACGACAACAAAGTCCGTGACCTCGGCAACAACAAGCTACGTCAGTAACCTCGGACGGCGCACTTCAACAACTTCATCAACAAACTGGGTATCTTCAGAATTGGGTCAAGTCTTTTGATTCCTCAGTATGATTTTACCTTTTCAAAAAAAAATACCTCTTCAATTTTCAAAAACGCTTTTCAAAATACCTAAAATAGCCTTTTTAGTGTTTTGGAGTCGAACTACGTTTGGTCTGATTCTCTCTTAGAGATACGTAGGCAGCCGTGCGGCACGACCATCCCAATGTTCAGAATGATGTCTTTTCTATCGACGACACTTCTTCTTTCATAAGACCTGTCGCCGAGGGGCTCTGTAGACACCCCATTCTGAACCAATAAATCATGATTACACTACTCTTTATCTCTCTTTTGTGTTTTGATGAAAGCACATTAGTTTCGTCATGTTTCGTTAAGTTTCTAACTAACCTCGTTAGTTTTGGACCTAACTGACTAACGGAATAAACTGAAGAGGACAAAATAGTCATCAGACTAGATATCTCGCACGAGATATCATATCTCGTGCGAGATATCCCCTCGACAGGATGTGCAGAATCACAACTCTTCTCCGTCCCAAACTCTTTTCTTGATAAACCTCATCTAATCCGGTTCTCCAATCAGAATTGAGTTCTGGAAGCTTCCTAGGAGTGTTTTACCTCTCCACCTCTACCTCTTAAACCCCTATAAATACCTGGTGACTTCCACTGTTTCAAAGGCCCAGAATTTCACACAACACACACAATTTGTTGGTTTCTTTCCACGAAAGACTCCTTCAAATCACTCACAAATAACTCATAAATTCGTCCTTCAACCACGTTGATTGACGAACATCAAGGCTCAAGCCTAGCATCAAGGCGAAGCTCTGTCCGCATCAAGACTTGACTCTCATATTGAGTCGAAGCTCTGCCCAAATCACTTCTCGATCGAGAAGACATCTTAGAACCACGTTCTAAATCAAATCCTCCCCAAACGCTAGGTAAATTCCCATACTTTTACTCTCTTCTTCTTCTCAATCTCTCTATTGACTTTTAGAGTGGTGTAATCCCATCAAAAGGATTGGCCTAGAGTCCCTTCAATCGATGAAGGCGATCTCGAAGCATACAATCCGACATTCCTAATCAAGAAATTGATTAGGGTTTATTTGTTTTCTTTAATTATACATATTTTAAAGATTGAAAACCTCTCTTTTCTTTAGCAAGACCGATCTTCGGATCGGGTGGAATGGATGCTCCTCGACCTACCCATTCCATAACCTAAGCCCCGAACTCAGATCTCTTTTCAAAACGGTTTTCCTATGTTTCCAAACGAATAATATAGGTGGCGACTCTAAAAAGACAAAATTCTTTTCTCACAACGCTACAAGTTCTAAAAACCTGTCCAAGAAATTTTGGGCAGAAGCTTTGAACACTGCTTGTCACATTGGCAATAGAGTGTTTCTAAGGATTGGTAGCACTGTCACTCCATACCAAATCCTCCTTGAAAAGAAACCAACTGTGAAGTATTTCCATGTGTTTGGATGTATTTGTTATATTCTCAATGATAGAGAATATCTGTCCAAGTTTGATTCAAAGAGTGACAAAGCAATTTTCATGGGCTATTTCACTAATAGTAGAGCTTACAGAGTTTTTAATCTCAAAACTAAGACCATTATGAAATCTGCTAATGTTATATTTGATGACTCACTTGATCTTAACCTCAAGACTACTGAGGATGATGTTTCAGGTTGTTTGGACTGGAAAGATACAGAAGCTTAGTCTTTGGAGAACCAACAGAATCTTGCCAGTCTTTGAAAAACCCGCTAAACTCCGATAAGGATGTAACCAAGGATGTGGACACATCTACATCCACATACTGAACCCACATTCGCTCCCACATCCACTCAAAATCCACGTGGCGAGGACAGTTCCTCTGATTCTGATCAGGATGATGCTCCAGAAGGTAATGTGGATGGGTGTGTGGATAAATCAAAGGATATTCCTTCAAAAATCCAGAAAAATCACCCCACTTCACAAGTTGTGGGAGATGTGCATGCTCAAGTGAGAACTAGACAAAAGGACAAAGTTGATTATAAAAAGATGGCTGGTTTATGGAGTTGCTCCTCAGCATACTCCCAGGTAAGCTTTTGTTATTTTGTTTCTAAGATTGAACCTAAGAATATTGCTGAATCATTGAAAGATGCTGACTGAATTCTTGCTACGCAAGATGAATTGATTCGATTTGAAAAGAATGAGGTTTGGACCCTTGTCCCTAGACCCTCACATGGTAATGTCATAGGAACCAAATGGATTTTCAAAAACAAAACTGATGAGCAAGATGTGATCATTAGAAATAAAGCTAGGTTAGTTGCTCAAGGTTACACTCAAATTGAGGGAATTGATTTTGAGGAGATATTTGCTCCTGTTGCAAGAATTGAGTCCATTAGGCTTTTGTTAGCTATTGCTTGTTATCTCAAGATTACTCTTCATCAAATGGATGTTAAGAGTGCCTTTCTGAATGGGATATTGAATGAGGAAGTCTATATTGAACAACCTAAAGGCTTTGTGGACTCCAAGTATTCCAACCATGTGTATAAGCTGAAGAAAGCTCTGTATGGGCTAAAGCAAGCCCCTAGAGCCTGGTATGGTAGGTTGACTGAACATTTGCTTCACCTAGGATTCAAGAGAGGTGAGGTTGACATAACATTGTTTGTGAGGAAAAATAAAAAGGAGATTCTTGTGGCACAAATCTATGTGGATGATATTGTGTTTGGGTCAAATTCTGACCCTATGCTAGCTGAGTTTGTGGATAGCATGACTTTCACATTTGAGATGAGTATGGTAGGTGAGTTGAACTTTTTCTTAGGCCTACAGATTAAACATTTCAAAGATGGCATGTTCATCTCACAGTCTAAGTATGCCAAGAATCTTGTGAAAAAGTTTGAACTTGAACACTCTTCACATTAAAAAACACCAATGGAATCTTCCCAAAAGCTAAGTCATGATTCAGATGGTGAGAGTGTTGATCAAATCCTGTACAGAAGCATGATAGGAAGTCTGCTTTACCTCACTGCAAGTAGACCTGACATTATGTACAGTGTGTGTCTCTGTGCAAGATACCAAGCCAACCCTAAGGTGTCCCATCTGAAATCTTTGAAAAGAATCATTAGATATGTGAGTGGGACTGTGAACCTATGACTGCATTACTCCAAAGAAACAAACACCAATTTGGTTGGATACACTGATTCTGATTGGGCTGGAAATAGTGATGATAGAAAGAGTACCACATGTGGATGTTTCTACCTAGGAAATAACCTTGTGTCTTGGTATAGTAGGAAGCAAAATTGTGTATCCTTATCCACTGCTGAGGCTGAATATGTTGCCCTTGGGAGTTGCTGCACACAACTGCTTTGGATGAATCAAATGTTGAAAGATTATGGATTAAATAGCAAAATTTTGACTGCTTTTTGTGATAACAAAAGTGCCTTGGACATATCTAAAAATCCTGTCCAACATTCTAGAATAAAGCACATTGATATTAGACATCATTTCATTAGAGATCTTGTAGAACAAAAAACTGTGTGTCTGGAATTTGTTGGGACTGAAAATCAATTGGCTGATATATTTACAAAGGCATTAGATTTGGAGAGATTTTCCTTCTTGAGAAAGTCTCTTGGTTTGTGTGATATCTAAGGTTGTGAGCACAAATGTGTCTCACATCCTCTAACACATCTGTATATTAGATTAACTGAAAAAAAAATAAAAAAATATATATATATATCATGCATTAGCACGAAATTTCTCAGTGTGGTCACTTGTGAGTCTTCATCTTTGACATTGTTTTTTGATCACTTAATTGTGAGCACTTTATGTTCATGTCATCTTTTGATGACTTGATATAACCTTCCTAGGTATCTCACAGTGGGTGCTATAAAAAAAAATGTGAGAAACAGCTGCTTCACCCTTAGTATGAAGCCAGACCATTGTGATAAAGTGCTTTTCATAAGAAAACTTGAAATCAAACTTGACAAGATCATTGGGAAAAAGGGCTATCTTTGGGATCAAGTAAAGTGAAAGCTACTCACAATGCAAAAATCCACAACAAAAATTGGTGGATGCATCCTAGAGGCTGTGCAGATTGGATTATTGCTCATTGAATTTTTGTGATCTAAATGTGTCCCCAAATGTGACTCACATCCTATACCACATCCATAAGCTGAGATTTTTCCTTCACTTGTGTGTTTGCATCATGCTAGGCATACTGCATTTTTTTTATGTCATTTAGGAGCTTTGTAAATATGCTAGTTAATTTATTTTCATTCTTAATTTATTCTTTGATTTTATAGGTTTTTGATCTCCAATATCTCTCATGAAAGAAAAAGGTGTGTATCATTCCTTGTTTGAAAATGTTTGAAAATTCGATTGGGATTCTGTTTTTTTAATAAAGATATGGCTGAATTACTTTTGTTTCCATAAAAATATATCAAAATCTTTTTTTGATCCCCTATTTCTTCGAAGGTGGTTGTGTGTGGTAATCTCAAAGGATTCTAGCCGTTGAAGGACTGTTAAGGTATTAAGGATGTGTGAAAGCTTTTTGGAGAAGGATTCCAAGTTTCAGTTGGAAAGGGGGAGCTGTGAGTATTAATTAGCCCTCACATCCGTCCCATCCCCCATAAACCCTTGCTAAAACCTTTTGTTCTTCCATCTTTTGCACACAATCACACACACATTGCAATTAATTCCCTTGCACTGTTCAACCTAACGCTCTTGAGTTGTTTAAATGGCTGATCACTCAAATATTCGTGAGGAAGACGTCCTAGACATTGTGCCCCTTTCTGTCGCCATAGCTGAAGCTCCAATTACCACCAACCCTGTAATCTCCAAATTTCCTGCAAATCCTCCTCCCTCAGTTGTTTCCCTTGTTATTGCTCCTTCTGAAGAAATTCCCCATGCTGAACCTACTGATCCTGTTCCATCTTCTCCTATTAAGCCTTCTGATCCCATCATCCCTACTCCTACTCCAGTAGTTGATACTCCTGCCCCTGAGTCTGCTCCTTCTGTTGATGATCCCCCTATGTTTATTGATGAGGAGCCTTTGGTCAATATCCTAATGGAGTTGAAAGGTAAGGAAAAGGTGGCTGCTACAGACCTAGAGCCAATTGATGAAGAAGCTGATGATTCTGAGTACAGCTATGATAGTGATGATACTGCCTCAGATGTCAATTTCAAGCTGGAAAGGGATGAGCTTGAATAAGAAAAGGAGGACCAAGAAAAGGATGTATCTTCTTCTGATGAAACAGAGGTGGAGTCTGTCAATATACCATCCCCTACTAAGGATGTGTCTGAAGATGTGAACACATCCAAGCGCACATCCACCCGGAAGAAAGCTGATAAGGGTATTTCTACAACTCTTTCCATTACTCCTGTCCCTAAACCCTTTTCTAAGAAATTTTTAACCAAGAATGCCTCAGAAAGATTTTGCCTAATTTCTAATAAGGCCTTTATTGTGGAGATGAAAAGAGATAGAGAAACTTTCATTAAATTAGGTATGGATAAATTTTTTGAAGAGAGAGGCTTATTTTTAACTGTGGATCACCCTCTCCCATTCTACCCTAAGATGATCTATGAGTTTTATGCCAATTTGACCAAAGGGCTAGATAGATACTCCTCTCCCTACACTGTCTATGTTAGAGGAAAGTTTGTCCCCTTTTCCCTATCTGTTATCAATAATTTTCTTGGTTTGGATAATAATTTGGATCAGCTTTGTGCTATTTCTGATGAAGATCTTGTGTCTGCAATCACCCATGGCAAAGTAACCACTTGGCCTGTAAATTCAAAAGATTTGGGAAGTGGTTCTTTATCCTCTCTTTATTGTTTTCTCCATACAATCCTTGTTGCCAACCTATGCCCCTCAAACAACAAGACCTCTGTTACTAGGGTGCAAGCTGACCTGCTCTATAGGTTCGGTGTTAAAAGAGATATCAATTTTGGAGACTTCATTTTTAGAAAAATTTGTGGTTATGAAGAATCCCCTTCTAAGAAATGGTATTTACCCTATCCCTTTCTCATCTCTCAAATTTTGATTGCCAATGGTGTTAAGCCTGAGAAAGGTGAAGATAAGGTTGATAAGATTGAGTTGTTTAAGGAGACCAAAACCCTCCTAGATACCAAGCAAAGATTTGTGGATCTCCCTTTGGGCACTGTCCCTGAAATTTCTATGCCAGATGTGGACACAATTGAACCCACATCTGAAGACCCTTTTGATGTTCAAATGAAGGATTTGGATGCTGAAATTGCAGCTGCTGAATCTCATTCCTCTGCCTTAACTGATCAACTTCAAGCCTTCATTTCTCATGCCAATAATCTCAAGGCTCTTAAGGATAGACTCCTCAAATGGCATGCTAACCTTTCTGTTCAAAAAGGGGGAGATGAACCTGCACCTGCTGCTGCTGAAAATAGAGTTTGGGATGCTGTTGTTGCTGCTGCTGGCTGGAGGAACTGAAAACTTTGAATTAAGGGGGAGAAGACTCTTTAATAGTTTTTTTGATGGTTTAAGACAATTTTAATTTCTGTCTTTTTAGTTTTAAACAATGGGTTGTAATAACTTTAAGTAGGATGCTGCTGAATGATTTTTGTTTTTTTAATGAACTGCTGGTATCTTGTTCTAACTTGGTCTATGCAGTTTTTATATGTGGATGTGTAAACACATCTGGACACACATCCATTCAGGGGGAGTTATGCTTATGTTATGTTTTTATCTATATTCTGTGATTACAAAATGTGACTATTATAAATCTTTTGTTTTGACCAGAAAGTCCAAAATAGGGGGAGATTGAAAGCGTGAGCTTTTTAGGGAACAAACTCTTGTTTCCTTATTTCAAAAGACTTCTATAATGGTAAGAAGATTTTGGGACTTTTATGAAAGATTTATTATTGTCCTATTTTGACAAGAAATTGTAAATAAAGTAAATATCTTTTATTTATGTACATAGTTTATATTAGGACTAACCTACTAATATTCTATTTCTTTGTGAGTGTGTTTATGTTTTCTTATAGATTTTGAGATTTCACAAAGAAAGATGTTGATTACTTGAGGATCTTCTCCATGGTGTATTATAAATACAAGGCATTCAGCACAAGAGAAGAAGACGGAAATTCTGAGAGAAATATACTTGTTCTTCATAGTTTTCGACTTTGTGTTTTAGGTTGTGAGTGAAGGTTGTGCCTTACATCCGTAACTCACATCTAGGTTTTCATAGAGTTCTTTGTTTTACTTCTGACTAGAATAGGACCTACTTGGGAAAGGGGTATTGTTCTTGTTGTAGAAGGTGATTAGAACTCGTTTAGTATTTTAGTCTTTTAATTTTTCACTTATTTGTTTTTGTAAGCAATAAAAGTTTTTATAGTGAAAAGTTTTTGGGCGTAAGCCTAGTTTGCTGATCTCACAGATCAGTAAGCGTAAATAATTCTTGCGTTATTGCTTTTAATTTGTTTTATTCCACTGCATTATCTGTGGATGTGTGGACAGTTGTGAGACACATCTGTACTCACATCCGTTGTCTGTTGGGTGATTAAAGTTTTCTAGCTACACGAAACTTTCAAAATGTAGAGAAGTAAGTGGGTGCACTTGCTTGAGATGCCTTAGGTTCGCCTCTGTCATCCACCACTGACTAATTTAAATACTGTCTAGCTGAATATTCTCTTCAAAGTTGAAAATATCAATTTTTATTAGAGTATTTCATGAATTAAATGTTGGTTAAAAATAAGCTTAATTTGATGATTTAAGCTAAGCCACTATGGAAGATGATGATGATAAAGCTGCATCCAGATGGGTAAATATTGAGCTTCTAAAGTTTAACGTGATGATCTACAATAGTGTTCCCTTTCTCTTTATTTGTTTGTTTATTTTAAAATGTCAATGAAATTTTTTATATTTTTAATAAAAAATTGCATTTTTAATTTTAGTAACATGTGAATGTGGTCATCAAATGATCAATTAACAATTAAGGTTGTTGTTCTTCTCTCCTTTTCCCTTCTAATAAACCTTTCTAGCTAAACAGTTCTTTTTCAATCAACATCTGATGTTTTTTTCAATGTGAGAGGTAAGAGATTCGAACTCACCAACCAAATGCAGTTTGTTTCAAACACTTTAAAGTGCAAAATAGATTAATTTTTTCATTAATAAAAAATACTCCCTCCGTCCCACCTCAAGGTTTAACCTTTCCTATTTGGGCCGTCCCACCTCAAGGTTTAACTTCCTTAAATGGAAAGTTTTTCATATATTTATACCCTTATCATCTCCATATATTTACAAAAAAACCATTCTCTCTCCTATTCCCTACCACACATTCTTCCACTCATTTTCTCTCCTATTAAATATTTTTAACTTTTACATTCTCTCTCCTATTCCTTACCACACATTTAACTTTTACATTCTCTCTCTTCAAATTTTCTACCCACTTTAATTACATTTCTTATTAAAAAGCATGTCTACCTCAAGGTTCAACCTTGAGGTGGGACGGAGGGAGTACAACTTTTTGAAGAAATAATGACCAAGCATTTGTATGTGTGGCAGGGTGTGTGTAGAATCATTGTGGTTGTGTTTGATTGATCCCTGAAAATAAATTCTCTATCTATTCATTACTACCACTATACTCTACATTACATAGGTAAAAGCTTTTTTAAATAAAAAAAAAAAAAGGTAAAAGCTAATCACTCTCAATTAGATTCGATGATTTGGGGGCAAATCAAACACATAACGTGGGATAATATAAAGATGATGTTCGTCCTAATTACTTACAACCATTAAATTATTTGTGATAAACAATGTAATACATACTCCCTCCGTCTCATATTAAATCACTTATTTAATGTTGAGAACGAAAAATAAGAAGTGAATATATATAATGTTATTAAAGTAGAAGTTGTGAGTGGGTGGGAAAGAGAAAGTGGGGTAAATAATAGTAAATGGATAGTTCTTGTGAGTATGACAAGTGGGTCCCATAAATAAAAAAGTATTAAAAAGTTTTTTTTTTTTTAGAAAAATGTGACTTTAAAATGAGAGGTCCAAAATAGCAAAAAGGTAAGGTATTATGGGACGGAGGGAGTATATAAGCGTTACACGTAATCTCCTCCAAATGAGTAGAAATTCTGTGAAACCACATACTCCTTCCGTCCCGAGATAATGTACACTTTTTGGCTTGGCACGAGAATTAAGGAGAAAAGTGAAAAATGTGATGTGTTGTGAGTTTAGATGGTTGGGTAGGAGAGAGAAAGTGGAGTAAGTGGGTAATAGTTGTGAGTAGAGAGAAGTGGGTCTCATTTTCATTTTGAAAAAGTGCAGATTATTGTAAAACGTTTAAAAGAGGTCTTTTTGCAGATTATCGTGGACCGAGGGAGTATGATACAACTTTACTAGATCTTCTATACTATTTAGGGTATACTGTATTATGTGTCATAAGTGTATAAGTGTGATTAAATGATTTATATATTTGGATAATATTATCATATGATGTCAGTCCTATAAATTATAAAATGTTGGATTACTATTGATAGAATATGTGAACACAAAATGTTACTTCTTCCACCTATAAATAAATATTCAATTTTGAAATTATATTTCGAATCATTTTTGTAAAATACTATCTTCCGACTCTAAATAAATATTCAAATTTAAGAAATTATATTTCAAATCATTTTTGTAAAATACTATCCCTGAACGCTTTTTTACTGAAAAAAAAATCGATATTCATTTTATTATAAAATTAAATATTTAGAAAGTAAATAACTAGAATATCTATATAATTTTGTTATTAAATTGTATAAAAAAATACATATTTATTTAAATATCTCTTAAAAAGAAATTTGAACAATTACATAAGATGTTGAGTGAAGGTTTTTGGCAAGATGTTAGATGGGATGTTTAAATGATGAGAGATGATGCGTTGTCTAATAAAAGAAGAATTGTCGAAATTCTATTTTGAAATTTCATGATAATAGTTGGCATGTGGAGTGGAGTGGAGATGGTGGGTGACTCCATGATTTCCTATACATGGTTTTTCTTAAAGCACCGGCCCAGCCATCATTTTTCCTTCTTCTTTCGGTGCCGATTCTCCAAATATTACTTGCAATTTCACCTACTTTTCTCTATGGATTTCAAATTCTAAAACTTCTTCCAGCGGCCAATGTTTTATTTTTGATCACTCGAATCGCGTCCTATCGATTTACTTTCATGCTCAACAACAGTTGAGATATATCGATCTCGGTAGGACCACTATCATGGCTAAATAGAGAGCATAATAAAAAGATTGAAACCGATTTGATAGTAGTCCCATATCCCATGACCCTTTTCTATTCTAGGCACTCTTTCTTTGTTTTCCTTTTTCTATTGCCACCTTAGCTCAAACTTTCAATTCTGGATGCCTTGGGCAACTATGACATCCTTTCGTAAAAAAGTAGACACTAGTTTTTTTAAAGAACATGAAAATACTCTTATATTTTTTTAAATATTTGTGTTTCTGATTTTTAAATTAATTTGTATACTTTATATACTTTAGTTTAGGAAATAATTGTTAATATAGAATAAGTGACTAACGGCTAACAATTTGATTTAGATATGTTATGTATTTTATTAGGTATATTACTCAAGGAAGGGAAGGATTCTTGGGCTGATAAAGAAAGAAAAATCCTTTTAAATAAGAAAAAGATTGAACGAATTCTTGTTGAAGAAGGATTGCTCTCACTATATAAAGAGGCCGCCCTTTTCATATTGAGTTACGACTTTTAGAGAGGAAAACGAAGTTTATATATTTCCTTGAGTCTTTTTTCTATGTTCTTGAAGTTCAGATCATTGAAACTTCAAGATTGTTTTTTTTCTGTGTTCTTAGTCTAGAACCACTTTGATCTTTTTGTAAAAAAACAAAATTTCTTTCATTGTAAGTTTTTCTTTACAACTTGTTCTCAACAAGGTTGTGTTTTATGAAAGTTTTACAGCAAGCATAGTCTTGCTGAAGTGTTTAAATTCGTTGATATTCTGATGCATTTAATTATGTTCGTGTGAGTTTATTTTACTGTCAAGTTGTTTAAACAGTTGTGATGACACTTTTGTGAACAACTGTACGCACAAGTTACCGCACAAGTGCTTACAGTCCTAGCTACAATTCTTTCAATTGGTATCAGAGCCTGCTCTCGACTCAACTGAGATCGATCCTTCCAGTGGCCAATGTTTTATTTTTGATCACTCAAATCGCGTCCTATCGATTTACTTTCATGCTCAACAACAGTTGAGATATATCGATCTCGGTAGGACCCACTATCATGGCTAAATAGAGAGCGTAATAAAAAGATTGAAACCGATTTGATAGTAGTAGAGCTGTCAATTCGGGAATACGGGACGGGACGAGACGAAATTATATTGTCCCACGACAGAAACAGGACGAGACGGGACAGGACAAAACGGGATGAGACTAAATACTCCGTCCCATCCCGTCCCATTTGCGGGACGCGGGATCCCGCGGGACCCATGCGAGACCCGTTGACTAGGAGGAATAAGCGTTGACTAAATCTAAACCTGAGCATGCAAGATTCTTGTAGCAATTTAAGCCGTGTAGGGGGCTGCTAATTAGGCCATCGAAGCAATTTATTTTTACATTTATTTTTTCCTTATGCGGTGGTAAAAGGAAAAATAGTTCAAGAAGAGTGGCTCCATTGCCTTGGGAAAGATATGATTTGTTAACGGAAATATTGTACCATTACTAACAAAGAGGGGAAAGAACTACTCACTGTAGTTCTTGCGTTGAAAGAAGCCGGTATTGAAGCAACAGAGAGATCCTTTCCAACTTGACCGACTCTAGATAGTAGTCCCATATCCCATGACCCTTTTCTATTCTAGGCACTCTTTCTTTGTTTTCCTTTTTCTATTGCCACCTTAGCTCAAACTTCCAATTCTGGATGCCTTGGACAACTATGACATCCTTTCGTGAAAAAGTAGACACTAGTTTTTTGAAGAGTATGAAAATATTCTTATATTTTTTTTAAATATTTGTGATTCTGATTTTTAAATTAATTTGTATACTTTATATACTTTAGTTTAGGAAATAATTGTTAATATAGAATTAGTGATTAATGGCTAACAATTTGATTTAGATATGTTATGTATTTTATTAGGTATATTACTCAAGAAAGGGAAGGATTCTTGGGCTGATAAGGAAAGAAAAATTCTTTTAAATAAGAAAAATATTGAACAAATCCTTGTTGAAGAAGGATTGCTCTCACTATATAAAGAAGCCGCCCCTTTCATATTGAGTTACGAATTTAGAGAGGAAAACGAAGTTTATATATTTCCTTGAGTCTTTTTTCTGTGTTCTTGAAGTTCAGATCATTGAAAATTCAAGATTATTTTTTTCTGTGTTCTTAGTCTAGAACCACTTTGATCTTTTTGTAAATTTTTTTTTCTTTCATTGTAAGTTTTCTTTACAACTTGTTCTCAACAAGGTTGTGTTTTATGAAAGTTTTTCAGCAAGCATAGTCTTGCTGAAGTGTTTAAATTCATTACAATTCCGATGCATTTAATTCTGTTCGTGTGAGTTTATTTTACTGTCAAGTTGTTTAGACAGTTGTGATGACACTTTTGTGAACAACTGTACGCACAAGTTATCGCACAAGTGCTTACAGTCCTAGCTACAATTCTTTCAATTGGTATTAGAGCCTGCTCTCGACTCAATTGAGATCGATCCTTGAAAGTAGCCACTATGGACTTCATCGTAGTCATAACAAATCGCCTACTCTGAATGGTTCAAACTATACAATTTGAAAGACTAAGATGATTATGCATATTAAGTATACTGATCATCGTAATCATAATAACAAGTCGCCTACTCTAAATAGTGTTTCCTTTCTCTCTGTTTAATAAAAAAATTGCATTTTTAATTTTAGTAACATGTGAATGTGGTCATCAAATGATCAATTAAGGTTGTTGTTCTTCTCTCCTTTTCCCTTTTAATAAACCTTTCTAGCTAAACAGCTCTTTTCAATTGACATATCGGATGTTTTTTTAATGTGAGGGATTAGAGATTCGAACCCACCAATGTTTTTTTAATGTGAGGGATTAGAGATTCGAACCCACCAACTAAATGCAGTTTGTTTCTAACATTTTAAAGTACAACTTTTGTAATAGATTAAATTTTTTATTAATAAAAAACACTAACTTTTTGAAGAAAAAATAACCAAACATTTCTCTGTGTGTAGAATCATTGTGGTTCTGTTTGATTGATCCCTGAAAATAAATTCTCTATCTATTCATTACTACTAGGGCTGAAAAAAAAAAAAATCGAACAGATCGAATCGGACCAATAGAATCGGATCAGATCAATGAAAATCGGACCAATTCAATAGAATTGGTTTGGTTCTGGTCCCAAATTTATATGAAATCGATTATTTGGGTTGGTCCTGGTTTTTGAAAAAATATATATGGTCCTAGACCGAACCCGGACCGGACCGATTATGTATATACTCCCTCCGTCCCATACCTACGTGCCTAGTTTGACTTTGGCATGACATTTGACCATACAACTACGAGAAATTGATATATTATAATTAAATTTTAAAATTTTTAATTGTTAGTGTTGTTAGTAATAAATCAATAACAACTTTTAAAATTTCATCAAAATGTTCTAATTTCTCGTAGTTGTATGGTCAAATGTCATGTCAAAGTCAAACTAAAACGAGGTATGAGAAGAGGGAGTATTATGTATCATATATATATATATATATATATATATATATATATATATATATATATATATATATATATATATATATATATTCATAATTTCAAATTCCTAATTTCCAAAAAAAATAAAATAATTTTGCTGACCTTATCCATTCAGAGAAATTACATGTTTACAAAAACCCTAACCCTATCATATCTCTTTCATTTTTGCTGTTTGATTTTCTATCCCTCTCTCTCTCTCTCTCTCTCTCTCTCTCTCTCTCTCTCTCTCTCTCTCTCTCTCTCTCTCTCTCTCTCTCTCTCTCTCTCTCTACGCTTTTCCCCTCTCTCGTCTTTCTCTCATCTCAATTCTCTTTTGTTCCTCTATTTCAGTTAATTTGCTGTATGTCTGAATATTTTTATTTGAACTTTGTTTATGTAATCGTCCTATATTTTGATTTCATGAAAAAAATAGTTATTGCATGTTTTATCTTTAGAAAAAATACATAGTGGTGTAACTTGTGGAACCGATGAAACCGGACATGGACCAAACCATTAGAACCGGATCAATGTGACCGGTCCTGTAATGTAATGGTCTGAACCTGATCCTGAATTTAGACAGAACCGAATAATTGATCCGGTCCTATTTTTTTTAAATTTTGATAAAATTCGAATCAATTCGAACCGTAAACACCCCTAATTGCTACCGCTATACATTACATAGGTAAAAGCTTTTTTAAATAAAAAAAGGTAAAAGCTAATCACTCTCAATTAGATTCGATGATTTGGGGGGCAAATCAAACACATAACGTGGGATAATATAATGATGATGTTAGCCCTAATTAATTACAAATCATTTAATCTGTCTGTGATACATAATTAGGGCGGTAAACGAGTCGAATCGAGCTTTTGATGTTTCGAGCTCGAGCTCGTAACTTTTAAACGAGCTCGAGCTTTTCTCGAGCTCGAGCCCAGAATGTCTGTTCGAGCTCGGCTCGAATCAAGTTTCGAGCTTTTCGCGAGCTGACTCGCGAGCTTTTCACGAGCTGCTCGAACTCGAGTATTAACGAGCCGAGCTCGAGCTTCGACTTATTTTTTGAAAAAAATCTGAAATCAAATGAGCTTTATCGAGCCCTAATTCGAGTTGTAATCGAACTCGAGCCTAAACGAGCTTATATATATATATATATATATATATATATATATATATATATATATATATATATATATATATATATATATATATATATATATATATATATATATATATATATACTAAAATTCATTCGAGCTTTTAACGAGTCGAGCCCGAGTCGAGCTCAAACGAGTCGATCTCGAACAGAGCTCGTCGAACATACGAGCCGAACACGAGCCGAACTCGAAAAAATGACGAGCTTAAAAATCGTTTCGAGCTTGAGTTAAACTCGAGCCCTCTCAAACTCGAGCTTTTTTTGAGCCGAACTCGAGCCGAGCTCGAGCCGGCTCGTTTCGTGTAACGGCCCTATACATAATGTGATATACACAAGTGATATACTCCCTCCGTCCTGGCCGAAGTGTCTCAAAATGAGATCGGCGCGGAAATTAAGGAAAGTGATGTAAAAAAGAGAAAAAGGTTAAATGTTGTGAGTATGAAAAATTAAATAGGAGAGAGAATGAGTGGGAGGAATAGTTAGGAGAGAGAATGTTATGAGTGTAAAAGTAAAGTAGGAGAGAGAATGAGTGGGGTAGGAAGAGTATAAAAATAATAAAAACTTTCTTTTTTAGGATTGAGACATTTTAAATGAGACGCCCAAAAAGAAAAGTTGAGACACTTTGGACGGGACATATTATATTATGTGAAACCACATGATACAACTTTACTAGATCTTCTGTACTACTCCTATTTAGGAATTCTGTGAAACCACATGATACAACTTTACTAGATCTTCTGTACTATTTAGGGTATACTCCCTCCGTCTCAACAATTGCTTCTCATTTTTTGTCAAGCACGCAAATTAAGAAAATGGAGGGGGAAGAAAAAATGTTGTGAGTGTAATTTGAAAATAGGAGAGAGAATGAGTGGAGAGAATAGTAAATTATAATGGTGTTGTGAGTATTAAAATAATGTAGGAGAGAGAATGAGTGGAGGGAATAGTAAAGATTCCTTTGCCAAAAAAGGAAAGTGGAAGCTATTAACGGGACACCCAAAATGGCAAAATGGGAAGCTACTATTGGGACGAAGGGAGTATTATATTATGTGTCATAAGTGTATATTCCCTCCGTTTCACATTAGGTTATCCATTTACTATTAAAAATGAGAAATAAGGAGTGAATATATACTCTCTCCGTCCCGGCCGATTTAAGATTTATTTCCATTTTGGGCGTCCCACCCGATTTAGGACGGCCCAAAATGGAAACCTTAAAACACTATTCTCTCCACTCATTCTCTCTCCTACATTATTTTAATACTCACAACACCATTATAATTTACTATTCCCTCCACTCATTCTCTCTCCTATTTTTAAATTACACTCACAACATTTACCTTTTTCTTAATCCCCGTGCCGGCCCAAAAATCCTAAATCGGCCGGGACGGAGGGAGTATAATGTTATTAAAGTAGGTGTTGTGAATGGGTAGGAGAGAGAAATGGAGATAGAGAATAGTAAGTAGATAGTTGTTGTGAGTATGACAAGTGGATCCCATAAATAAAGAAGTATTAAAAAATTTCTTTTTTAGAAAAGTGAGACTATAAAGTGAGACGCCCAAAATAGCAAAATGAGTAAGATTTTATGGAACAGAGAGAGTAAGTGTGATTAAATGATTTATATATTTGGATAATATTATCATATGATATTAGTCTTATAAACTATAAAATAGGGGTGGAAGCGGTTCGGCTCAAATCGCAGTTTGGAGTCGAACCGAGCCAAATCGTGTGGTTTGGTTCAATTTTTAGACATAAGTGGTTTAGCTCGGTTTGAGAAATTAACAAACCATGTGGTTCTGCTGAGCTTGAGGTTTGACACTCCGGACCGCGGTTTGAAACCGTGAAGCAGAACCATTAAGCCGAACCGTCAAACCGAGCCATGAGCCGAATCGTCAAACCGCGATCCTGACCGTCCCCTTCAAATTCTTAGTTGATATTAGCCTTTGATTTTAACACTTCAAACTCAAACTCAACGCCTCCCTTTCATATTCCCAAATCCTTTCTCTCTCTTCCCGTTTTCTCTCTTCCCGTTTCTCCGTCGTCTTCGTCTCGTCGTCTCTGGTTTCTCTCTTCTATCAATCGACGCAGCTCTCTTCAATCGACGACGAGAATCAATCATGCTGCCTCCAATTGATTTCAATGAATTTCAAGAGAAGCTTTCCACCCAATTCAGACCTTGGCAACACTCCTTTCAGTTATGGGTTCGAGCTGCTGATATTTACACCGGTTACAAGGTCTCTTCTCCTTCTCCTTCTCCTTCTCCTTCTCCTTCTCCACACACACACACACCCACACACACACACACACAAAGTCCAATTATGTCATGTTCGAGCAACTTAGCAAGAGAGGTAGTTTTTAGATTTGGGTATTGAGTTTCTTGGTATTTCATTAGGTTTTTCAGTTTCGAGTTTGTTTTGAAAAATGTGTGAAGAAGCAAGAAGCAATGTTGGAGAGACAGCATGAGATTGCGGCTGATAAAATTTACGCCATATGCTATGGCCTTGGTGGGTTTTTTCTCAAGGTAATTCAATTGATTTTCATTTCCCTGTTTTTAAAATTGTTATTAGGTTCTATTTTTCCATTGCATTTCCATGTTTTTAAAATTGTTATTAGGTTCTATTTTCCCATTGCATTTCTCTGTTTTTAAAATTGTTATTGGGTTTTGTTATTAAACAGTCCTTCCGTTCATCTTCCGTTCAAGTTGCCGTCAAACCGCAAATCAAATCGCGGTTTAGACCGAGCCAAACCGAACCATAGCGGTTTGATTTAGCTCGGTCCGAATTTTTTTATGATTTAGCTCAATTTGAAATTTCTCCAAGCCGATGATAACGGTTTGACTTCTAAAATAGTCCAAACCGAGCTAAATCGAACCATTTTCACCCCTATTATAAAATGTTGGATTACTATTGATAGAGTGTGTGAACACAAAATGTTACTTCTTTCTTTCGACTCTAAATAAATATTCAAATTTAAGAAATTATATTTCGAATCATTTTTATAAAATACTATCTTTCGACTCTAAGGGGGCGTTTGGTTCGGGAGAAAAAAATTAAAGGAATGGAATGGTCAATGAAATTGAATTCCTGAAGGAATTGGAAAGGAATAAAAACTGGTCAAACCTTGTGTTTGGTTGACACGGAATGGAATAGAATTGTCATTCAATTCATTGGCAATTCATGTTTGATTTCAAGACAAAACTGTTGGAATGAAATTAATATTTGATAAAATGTCCAAATTACCCTTTTTTAACTTTATGTAAAGAAACTCAATAATTATGTTCTCCCTTCGTCCTATTTAAGTAAAAATAAACATAAAAAATATTTTTACAGCAAATATTATAATTTAATTTATTTTGACATCAAATAATATAATAAATTATTATAATTATAATTATTATTTTATTTTATTATTTTTATTTATTATTATTATTATTATTATTATTATTTTATTATTATTATTATTATTATTTATTTCTATTATTATTATTATTATTATTATTATTATTTTATTTCTATTATTATTATTATTATTATTATTATTTTATAATAATAATAATAATAATAATAATTATTATTATTATTTTATTATTATAGTTATTATTTTATTATTATTATTTTGGGAATTTGCCCCATAAGTTCCTTTCGGAACAAATCACTTCCCACCAAATTCCTCATTGTATTGAAATGTCCCATAAGTTCTCATGTTGTATTATGTATAATACAACATTTAGTTATGCAGTAGTTTAAAATCATAATACTGCATCTGCACCACCGCCTCCGCCACCGCCGTCTGCTATCGCCGCATGCCGGATTCCGGTCAATTTTCGTCGGAATCCGGTCAATTTTCACCGGAATCCGGCAATTTTGGCCGGAATCCAGCCGTCGGTCGCCGGAATCCAATCGCCGGAGGTCGGAATCTGGTCGCCGGTCCATGGGCTTCGAACTCCGGTCACCGGTGGCCGCCGGAATGCAATATTATGGCCTTAATTGATGTTGTATTTTCGAAACATAATACAACATCATAATACAACATCATAAAAAGAACTTATTGAGCATATATTTAAAAAAAAAAAAGAAATTTATGGGGCAATGACCCTATTATTTTATTATTATTATTATTATTATTATTATTATTATTATTATTTTATTATTATTATTATTTTATTATTATTATAAATATTATTATAATTATTATTTATTATTTTTATTATTTTATTATTATTATTATTATATTATTATATTATATTATTATTATTATTATTATTATTATTTTATTATTACAATTATTATTATAATTATTATTTTATTATCATTATTTTATTATTATTATTATTTTATAATTATTATTTTATTATTATTATTATTATTATTTTATCATTTTATTTTATTATTATCATTATTATTTTATTATTATTATTATTTTATTATTATTATTATTATTATTTTATTATTATTATTATTTTATTATTACAATTATTATTATAATTATTATTTTATTATCATTATTTTATTATTATTATTATTTTATAATTATTACTTTATTATTATTATTATTATTTTATTATTTTATTATTTTTATTTTATTATTATCATTATTATTTTATTATTATTATTATATTATTATTATTATTATTTTATTATTATTATTATTATTATTTTATTATTATTATGATTTGTATTGAGGACAAAATAGTAATTTGAGTTTGAGTCCATTGGAATGAATTTGATGGAATTGATCATTTCTCCCATTTTTTGATGTAATGAAAATCCATTCCAAGGAATGAAATTTTATTCCTTTTGGAATGAAATTTTTTTCAAAAAAAAGAACCAAACATGTTCAATTGAAAAGTCAAAAGAAATTGTCCATTTCATTTCCCCACTTTTCCTCACTTTACCACGAACCAAACGCCCCTTAAGGAGTTCATTGAATTGTTCCATGACAGGCCTTGAATCGACCATCTTGTAATTATTGAAATTACTTACAAGGAACTTCTTACTCGAAGCATCCTCAGCCATGTACTTGGATTCAAGAGAATCCCATAACTCTTTTGCAGATTCCTCATTTTGATAAATGTCAAACAAAGAATCAGACATACCGTTTAATATGTGTCCTCTGCAGATGTAGTCATCGTTTTCCCACTTCGATCTACGTCTGACGGCTTCCAAGTTATCATCTTCCAGCAATTCTGGAATTGGGGTAGATAGAATATACACCAATTTTAACGTTGTCAAAAGGAAGTGCATCTTCTTCTGTCAACGCCTGAAATCTTGTCCTTCAAATTTGTCCAGCTTTGCAAATTTAGTCGTCATCTCCTTCACAGTACTTCCTCCAGCCATGAGTATCACCAAATACTTTATTCGTTTGTTAGGGATATAGGATCTCGGTGTTGATAATAAGACTGGATATATGATTGAATCGTGTATAATCCACTTTCCGAATAAAGTATTTCGACCCTTATTGCCTGGGTTACACGAAATCTCTATTGGGATAAGACAATCACACAATTTGTCTCTAGGCAAAGAAGACAAATCTAAACTTGAGAATTGCTTTGTGTTTTCGTTGTTGTTGTATATCTCTTGTATTTTCTTGTACCTTACAAAAGAGATCAAACTCTGTATATAAACAGATGGAGAGGCATCAGATAAAGGGTATAATCAACAGTCATGATTTTAGCCAAGCATTGTGTCTTTTCATTTTGAAATGGCACCTGTTCAGGAACTGCTCGGCCGAGTCAAGGGACTCGCTCGGCCGAGCATACATGTCCAGAGATTTATGCTCAACTGCACGGCCGCGTTATGAGAACTGCACGGCCGTGTCATCATGCTCGGCCGAGCAAGGCATATGCCTCGGCCGAGCACGACTTGTCCAGAAACTCTGATGATTAGCTAGGCTCTGCTCGGGCGAGTCAAGACTCTGCTCGGCCGAGCACATCAGCAAAGTAAAATGTGCTACCCTTTAACCTTTACTTCTTTATTCGAGGTTGATTTCGTATTTGCTCAAACGAGTGTGTACTCCACTCTTAAAGTCTGAGGTTCCACCTTAAAACCAATTGGTGATAAGGGGAGTAGCCCAGGATCTTTATATACTATATGCAAGGTTTATCAATTCCCAATGTGGGATATCTCTAACACGCCCCCTCACGTGTAGCGGGCTTTGCCAAAGCTTACAACGTGGACTTATCAATCGGGTGGCGCGGAGTAACATTGTGGACCGTTGGGCCTGCACGTGTAAGAACCTGCTCTGATACCATCTTAAAGTCTGAGGTTCCACCTTAAAACCAATTGGTGATAAGGGGAGTAGCCCAGGATCTTTATATACTATATGCAAGGTTTATCAATTCTCAATGTGGGATATCTCTAACCCGTGTTGGGTGCCCGTGTTGGGTTTGAAATCCACGTGTAGTGCCAAGTTACCGGCCTACACGTGAGGGGGCGTGTTGAAGTCCCATGTATCCCACATCAACTTGGAAAATATAAATGATCCACTATATAAGGTTGGTTAACCTCACCCCTTAACAAGGCCTTTTAAGGGGATGAGGACCCAATTCTAACATCCACACTTTTCCTTACTCGTATTCGAGTCTAATATGAATCACATTGATCTCTAGTAAACCACCATTACAATAAAATAGCTGATGACACTAAAATCACCAACATAAAATGCTAAAATAGAGACTATTAAAGATTGTTGTCTCAAACAACTAGTTTTTAAAAGACATTTTTCTGGTAGTGGAAAGGTATTTCCAGTTTGTTTTTTTTTTTTTTTGTGGGGAGGGGGATCGTACCTGATAGGCTCCAATGAGATGAACTATTATGCAGATATTGGCAAAGTCAACAAGCCAGAAAGGTTCATAGAAACCAAATCCAGTCAAGAAATTCCCAGGTGCGTTATTTCCGAAAGCTGCGTATCCGGTCAGCCCACACGCATGTAGAACAGGGTTGTTACTGAAATCCCTGCTAAGGAAGCCCTTTTCATGACATGATTCTCAGGGGGGCTTGGTTTTAGTGTGTCTTGTATCTCAATAAGGATTATGGAGAATGTATAAGCAAAAGCAATGTTTCCAAGGGCAGAAAAAACATTCCACAATTTATCTGATCTTGTCACACCATTCCCAATAGGTATTCCTCCCTGGCTTGTCTTACCAGGTCCATTTCCTTCAAGATAACAAATTTAACGAAATTGTTAACGACTTAACGGGTTCCATCTCCTTCAAGATAACAAATGTAACGAAAAAATGCTGACCTGCAACTTTGGCTATGGAAAGACCAATACCAATGCCAGAGTAAGCGAAAGACATGATAGCAGTGACTACGGAGAGAATAGATAGCTTATGAAAGTTCGGTACTTGGCTGAAAAAAATTTGGATAGCCTCAAATATAATCATATATCTATTGTTCTTTGTATGACATCCCACCTCGTGGCCTTCGTTATGAAAACAATTTGATCTGTTGATCGCTCTGATAAAGCAAGAAAGATGAACAAAATAGATAATAAGTTCTTGTATAAACAATGCTCGAGTGTGTGTGTTTGAGTCCTTACGCCATGCTTATGGCAGTGGTGATGGTGTATCCAATGGTGACTCCAACAAGATTTGTATACTGTGCTATGCCGCAAATCTGGAATTTAATTCCTCCTGTTGATAAAAAGAGTTCAAGAAATTTGTTTATGAACAGTTTATTTGGATGTTGGAAAATCAAGGGTCTTTGTGAGCAGCACAATGAGCATTGCCTAAAATAAGAAGAAAGATAGGTCAAAGGTGAAAATAACACTAGAATCTTTGATCTGAGACTTCTTCAGATACTGAAGAGTGTTCACGTGTGTGTGTCTGTATAGACATACTCATCCGGTTCCAATTCTCGGTTTCCGGTTTGGAACCGGCGGTTCTGGAAAAGGAGAAACCGAATTCAAACCGCCTTATTTCGGTTCGCGGTTCCAACCAGCGATTCCGTTTTCCTTTTTTTTTTTTTTTTCCCTAACACTCACTCTAACTGTAGATAGTTAAATAATTAACAGAATATCAGAATTTGTTAGATTTGTGACAGAATCCATTAAAAAGCTTAATATTTTAGGTTAAAAAAAGCGTTAAGAATTTTAACAGATTATGTTAAGTATGTAACATATTATTATAAAAATGATAATTTTTTAACAGTTTAGCAATTCAGCTAACTTATTAATTGAATAATAGCAATAAACTGAATAATTAGACGGTTCGAATCAGTGATTCTGAACCGCCGATTTCGATTTCAATTTGAGCATATCTCTCTCTCTCTCTTTCTATATATATATATATATATATATATATATATATATATATATATATATATATATACTCCCTCCGTCCTGAACAATCTTCACACTTTCCTTTCATGGCGTCCCAAAACTTACTTCACACATTTAAAACTTACCTAAAATGGAAAGGAATCTTTACTATTCCCTTCACTCATTCTCTCTCCTACATTATTTTAATACTCACAACACCATTATAATTTACTATTCTCTCCACTCATTCTCTCTCCTATTTTATTTTCACACTTACAACACTTTCAATATAATACTTCCTCCTTAAAACCACAAAGCAACAAAGTGTTTGTGAATTATGTTTCGGGACGGAGGGAGTATATATATATATATATATGTGTGTGTGTGTGTGTGTATTATACATATTAGGATTTCAATAATAACATAATGATTTTGGAAATGTGACTATTTTTTTTTGAGACGAACGAAAATGGGAAATGGAAACATCCTTCTGACGGACGAAGTATTTTTCGGCGGCATTAAGGTAGTACCTGAAGAATTCAGGGTTAGTTCACTTTCGACATCACAACAAACACATCCTACATTACAACAGTCAAAAGTCTAGGATAACCAAAACTTAACCCTTGATTTTGAGCGGGGGAACCCGCTGTCGAGATTTGAGTCATCCATCCGTAAACGAACGAACGAACGGCTTCCTAACTCCAAATTATTGTAGATTTAAAGAAAAATTTAGACAAGCGAAAGAAAGAATGTTACCGAGATTGGCTTTGACAGCACTCATGTAACTGTGATTTCTCTTGCCAGTAACAGGATCCGGAGATCGGTAACAGTCGCACAACAGAATAGAAGTATACCATGTCGTGAGTGAGAAAAATCCTAGTGCAATTGGCCCTGCTATCCATCCCAATTGTGCAACACACCATGGCAATGACAACACCCCTGACCCTATCACTGCTGTTATTATATGTGCACTTGCTGTCCAAAATGTTCCTGCCAAAAAAATGATTGAAATAAAAGCGAAAACACGAATAAAGGGAATGAAAAAAGTGTTAAAGTGTTTGGAAATTAACACACCATTTCTTTCTCAACCATCATCACGATCACCACCATCATCGCCACTGCCCTTTTCTATCTCCATTTCTTTCTACTGATGAATTATCAAGAATTTGGAGAAATGGAGAGAGAAAGCAAATTTATAGTACAATTTTCTTGTGTTCATTCAGGTGAATTGTTTTATTTCTTTTAATTACTATAAATGCACCAGATGCGATATGTTAGAATATATTCTGGAGCAATAAATTTCTTTACAACAGATAGATGCAGAAATAATCTGAATCTTGTATTTCAATGAATGTGGTTAGAAAGGAAAATTCGTGAATGAAAAACAAAAATATAAATGTCGCATCTGATTTGTCGACCTTTTTAAGAAATTATGCAAATATGTAACATTTATTTAAGGACAAATTAAAATGGAAAGTGCAAATAAGAGCGGGACAAAGGAGAAAATAAAATACAAACAATGAGGATTCTGCAAGAATGCAGGAATGGATTAAGATTCTGGTAAGATCCTCATGTGAGATTATTATCATAATTCAAGTTAATTCCAATTTTGCAAAGATACTACGTTGGACTTTACTAAAAGAGGAGTGGAAGTACTAATTAAAATTCCAATTATGCATTTATTCTATGTCAGTTTTATTGACCGTTGATTCAAAATTTATCTTTTATATGTATATGTATATATATGTATATATATATATATATATATATATAATTATATATATATATATATATATGTATGTATATATATACATATATATATACGGGGCGGAGCCAGGGGGGGGCATGGGGGGGCACTCGCCCCCCCCAGCGGCGGAAATGCAGTGGAAAAAAAATTTTTTTGCTCCCCCCCCATATTTTTTTTATATATGTATATATATAATTAACTTCAAGATTAACACCAGTGAGTGGTGTGGTTCAGTGGTAGAAGGGGTGAAGTTAGCGCTGGTGTTTCCTTTCAAATCCATGTTCGAACCCTGCTACCTACATTTTCAATTCATTTTATTTGTCCTCCATCTTTGCTATTCTCTCTTTCTCTCCATCCATTTCTTTTTCTTAACAGTTTTGTTTTTCTCTTTCTCCTAATTTCCTCACATTTTTTCAATCTTAATTAATTAGTTAGGCTTTTCCCATTTCTTAATTTTTTATATTTTTAACTAAAATACATTGTATTTCATGGATCCGACCCATTTTTTACTTGTCCGACCCGGAAAAATTTTTTCGGGGGCGCTGCCCCCGAACCCCCGTGAAATCTTGCCCCCCCCTGGAGCAATTCCTGGCTCCGCCCCTGTATATATATATATATACACATACATATACACATACATATACACATACATATATATATTTATACATATATATATATATATATATATATATATATATATACATATATATACATATACACATACATATACACATACATATATATATATATATATATATATATATATATATATATATAGGGTCACGCTCCAATGAGAACCGTTTAAAATGAGAACCGTGAAAACCACTTGTATACAGTAGATATTTAGCTACTGTATACATATACAATAGACTGTATACATATACAGTAGATACTTAGCTACTGTATATACGTGTGGTTATACACTTGTATACAGTAGATACTTAGCTACTGTATACATATACAGTATATTGTATATGTATACAGTAGCTAAGTATCTACTGTAAACAAGTGTATACAAGTGGTTCTCACTGTTCTCATTTTGTTATGGTTCTCATTTCAAAGACTACCTATATATATATATATATATATATATATATATATATATATATATATATATATATATATATATGTATATATATATATATATATACATATATATATATATATGTATACATATATATATGTATACATGTATACATATATATCTACTAGAATAAATTATATCAAGAACGGACAAAATGGTTTCTAAATGTTCAAAGTCGTTCCTATTTTTTTATTTGGGGATCAACATTTTGGTTGCTAAAATTGATCAAGAATGTTCATCCCCATTTGGGAACCACCTGTTGATTGCCATAGGAGTAGGTCGTCCCCATTTAAGGATCAACAAATGGTCACCAATTTTAAATTTGGCACAAACAGTTCATCCCTATTTTTTCGTCCCTAAAATGTTCGTCCCCAACTGTTGATTTTCATTTTTAAATTTAGGGACCATCTCTTCGTTTTCAAATACGAAAAAAAAAAAATCAGTAAATATAATTATTTTTAAAATATTTATATTTACTGATTATATATATTTTAACAATATTGAGAAATATCACAAAATAATATTAATCAGACAATAATCGACGAATTCAAAGCATATTGAGTCGGATTAGCGACGGAGTTTTATTCTCTATTTAAATAGTCGTTTAATTTTTTATCCATTTTAGCGATGGATTAGTGACGGATTATTCCGTCACTAAATTTATTAAAAAAATTCAATACTCCCTCCGTTCCGCTAAGGTTGCAACATTTTGCCATTTTCGGCATTTCACTTAAGTTGCAACATTACCAAAAAAGGAAATTTTTTATTATTTTTATAATTCTCCACTCATTCTCTCTCTTCCTCACAACCACTCATTATTCTCCACTCATTCTCTCTCTTCCTCACGACCACTCATTATTCTCCACTCATTCTCTCTCTTCCTCACAACCACTCATTATTCTCCTTTCTTAATTTACGTGCTTCAACCCTCATGTAACAACCTTAGCGGAACGGAGGGAGTATATATTTAATATGCCAAATTATTGATAGCTTTTCCGACGAATATTTTCGTCGCTAAATTTGCATTTTATATTAACAATATTATATATATATATATATATATATATATATATATATATATATATATATATATATATATATATATCCTAAATATTTTTATCAAAAACAAATTATAATGTCAATCAATTTAAATCAATCCCTTAATTTTTTCTTATTTTCAAATCAGCCCTTTTACTTTTATTAATTTTAAATCAATCCTTGATTTTTACAGTTATACTTTGCTCCCCTAAAATTCTTTTATACTCAAATCAGTTCTTACATATCCTTTCATTTCAACTTTGATCCCTTAACTTCAAAAAATTCAGATCAGGTCTTCACAAACTTCCACAGCAACCACCAGCAACCATCCTACCACCATCTCACCACTAGAAACCATGCTACCACCAATCGAAATTAAAAAAAAATTCCATTGCAATTAAAATTAAATCAAACCCAGTCTACTACACACATAGATTTCAATCGAGAGAGATTTCATTCCACGGGCAGACTTGCCGATTCCCACTCACAAAATTCCCACTCTCTTCATCTGACCGCCAAAGAGAGTGGTTAGGGATGACTGGAGTTTCTTTGCGGCCTGCGACGCGTGGACATGGAGGCAGTCGAAATGGAGTGGAAGCTCGATCTGAAGTTATCAATTCAAAATCATGTGCTCGGTCTGCGGTCTGTGGGCACAATCATGTGCGATCTGCGATCATGGTTTAGTTCTCTGAACCTGCTAGACAAGTTGGATTGTTTCGCCTCAGCTACTTCGAAACTCGTCGGAGTACGGGCTGCGGTCATAGCGAGGTGAGCTTGGGGTTGCCGTCCATCTTAAATAGTTTTCTTTATCCAAAAAAATATAAAAAAATAAAAAAAGTAAATATGCTATTATCCGTCCCTCTTCTATTATATACTTTTATTTTTTTTAAAATCGTAACTTTTTTTAAAAAAAAATCAAAAATTAAAAAAGTAAATACTATTGTCCGTCTCTCTTTTTTCTTTCATATACTTTTATTTCTTTAAAAAATCTTAACTTTTTTTATATAACATTTTAAAAAAAAAAAAATCACTACTAACTAACATCTCAAATAGTTTTATTTATCCAAAAAAAATTAACCATTTCCTCATAGAAGTACCATTTCCTTGCAATGCCCTCATTCCATTGACAGGCCCTCAATTTTCTAACGAAATTTAGTCACGTGACTAACACTTGTTGAAAAATTGTCCGTCAATGAAATTAACCAAATCTAACGAAGGAGTTTGGGATTGCAAATGACCAAAATACCCTCAATTTTGAGACAGCAAATGATGAATATACCCTCCATTTTGGGATAGCAAATGACTAATTTACCCTTGATCTTGGGATAGCAAATGACCAATACACCCATGAGTAATACTAAAATCACAAAAAATTTCTAAAAAATTCAAAAAATGTTGCCCACTAATAGTGTTGCAAACAAATGATTGGATGTTGTATTTGTAGGTCCCAATACTAATTAAAGTCTCTCAATATATACTAAATGGAAAGCTTTCTTGAGAAATTAAGGAGCTATGAAAAGTCTCGGTTAAGGAGTCATTTGGCGGTGATTAGGCGCCCTAGACGTGACTTAGGCGCGCCCAATATCAAGAAAGCTAGTGTTCACTAAGGAGCCCCAAAATTTATACTATTCCATTTCCTAGCACTTCAATTCCTAGACGATGTAAGATTAATATATCATTTGATTTTCAAATGCTAAAGCCTCTAAATATATAATACTCCATTTTCTAGCATTTCAATTCCTAGACGATGTGGGATTAATATCCCAATTGATTTTCAAATGCTAAGGCCTCTCAATATATACTACTTTATTTCCTAGCATTTCAATTCCTATACGATGTGAGATTAATATCCCTCAGATTTTTCAAATTTTATTTCGGGTTATTAAAGGGGGTGTGTTTAGTAAATGAGTAATGAACCTAGCCTCTATTTAGTCTCGGTTCTAGTTTGAGCGAGAAAATGGGGGCGTGCTGAAGTGCTTTGCACTTCAGCCTTTGTATAGTTATAGATAGGCTTAAAACCTCTTACGGGGTTTTCATCACTTTCTTCTATATACTCCCCCTGTCCTACGTTACGTGAGTGAAAATTTATTTTCTTTTTCATCCATTCTACATGAGTAGAAACTGTTCAAAATGATAAAGTTTTTACTTTATTTCTCTCACTCATTCTCTCTTATACTTTACTTTTATACTCACAACATCAATCAACTTAGTATTCCTCCCACTTATTCTCTCTCCTATTTTACTTTTCATACTCGCAAACACCTCCTCCCACTAATTCTTTCTCATATTTTCCCTTAATTCTTATGCCCAATTTTTTGGGTGAGTGGGAAGAGGGAGTATTAGACAAATAAACTCCCATCATTTAACAAATGTTATAAATATCAATTTTTATCATTTAAACTAAGAAGCTGTGTGTGACATGCTTAATTTTTGGAGCATGAAATTGTACGGCGACCAGCAAATCTTTACAATATAATAAGTAGGTACTCCCTACGTCTCATTCGAAAAGACACAAAATTGATCTTACACACGAAAATTAAGAAGAAATGTAATAAGTGTTGTAAGCATAAAAAGTGAGGTAGAAGAGAATGTGAGGTAGAGAATAGTAATTGGAAAGTTATTGTGAATATGACAAGTGAATCTCGTGAATACAGAAGTGTTAATAAATCCATTTTGGAGCGTGCTTTTTTAAATGGTATACCAAAAATGGAAATTTGTATTTTTTTTTTCTGATGAGACAAACGAAATATACACAATGGAGAAATGACGGTGAGTTTAATGCAACATTTTAGATGTTTGCAATACTTTGAAGAACAAGAATTTTTGTGCCTAATATAGTAGCAAAAGGAGATTATCTGCAAAATGGAGAAACCATAGGGATTTTCTGCCTTTTGGGAAGAAATTGCATTTTTTCATAGTTTAGGGGATATTTCTAAGTTAGGCCTTATTTTATCACTATATATAATTTAAGCCCCAAAAATTCCATTCTGTTTGCATGTTAGGATTTTTAACCAATTTCACTAGAAGAATCCGTTAAATGATCACGTGCCACTTAACGAGGATATTTTCGAAATTTCTCTTGGACTTTTTGTCATTTCACATGGTTATAAATGATATTTTATATATACATATATGTATATATACATATATATATATATATATATATATATATATATATGTATATATATATATATGTATATATATATATATATATATATATATATATATATATATATATATATATATATATATATATATATATATATATATATATATATATATATATATATATATATATATATATATATATATATATATATGTATATACTCCCTCCGTCCCACAATAATATGTAAACTTTCTATTTTGGGCGTCACAATAATATCTAACTTTTCCAAAATGGAAAGGAATCTTTACTATTCCCTCAACTCATTCTCTCTCCTACATTATTTTAATCCTCACATCACCATTATAATTTACTATTCTCTCCACTCATTCTCTCTCTTATTTTATTTTCACACTCACAACACTTTTAATATAATATTTCCTCCTTAATCCCCGTGCAAAACCCAAAAGTCCATAAATCTATGGGACGGAGGGAGTATATACATACATATATATGTATATATGTATATATGTATATATATATATATATATATATGTATATATGTATATATGTATATATATATATATATATGTATATATATACATATGTATATATATATGTATATATATACATACATATACATATACATATATTTATACATATATATACATATACATATACATATACATATACATATACATATACATATACATATACATATACATATACATATACATATACATATACATATACATATACATATATACATACACACATACATATACATATATATATACATATATACATATATACAGATATACATATATATATATATATATAGGGTCACGCTCCAATGAGAACCGTTTAAAATGAGAACCGTAAAAATCACTTGTATACACTTGTATACACTTGTATACAGTAGATATTTAGCTACTGTATACATATACAATAGACTGTATACATATACAGTAGATACTTAGCTACTGTATATACGTGTGGTTATACACTTGTATACAGTAGATACTTAGCTACTGTATACATATACAGTATAATGTATGTGTATACAGTAGCTAAGTATCTACTGTAAACAAGTGTATACAAGTGGTTCTCACGGTTCTCATTTTGTTATGGTTCTCATTTCAGCACCTACCTATATATATATACATATATATATATATATATATATATATATATATATATATATATATATATATATATATATATATATATGTACATATATATATGTATATATATGTACATATATATGTGTGTATATATATATATATGTATATATATATACATATATATATGTGTACATATATATATGTGTACATGTATACATATATATCTACTAGAATAAATTATATCAAGAACGGACAAAATGGTTTCTAAATGTTCAAAGTCGTCCCTATTTTTTTATTTGGGGATAAACATTTTGGTTGCCAAATTTTGGTTGCTAAAATTGACCAAGAATGTTCATCCCCATTTGGGAACCACCTATTGGTTGCCATAGGAGTAGGTCGTCCCCATTTAAGGATCAACAAATGGTCACCAATTTTAAATTTGGCGCAAACAGTTCATCCCTATTTTTTCGTCCCTAAAATGTTCGTCCCCAACTGTTGATTTCCATTTTTAAATTTAGGGACCATCTCTTCGTTTCCAAATACGAAAAAAAAAAAAATCAGTAAATATAATTATTTTTAAAATATTTATATTTACTGATTATATATATTTTAACAATATTGAGAAATATCACAAAATAATATTAATCAGACAATAATCGACGAATTCAAAGCATATTGAGACGGATTAGCGACGGAGTTTCCGTCTCTATTTAAATAGTCGTTCAATTTTTTATCCATTTTAGCGACGGATTAGTGACGGATTATTCCGTCACTAAATTTATTTAAAAAATTCAATATATTTTTAATATGCCAAATTATTGATAGCTTTTCCGACGAATATTTTCGTCGCTAAATTTGCATTTTATATTAACAATATTATATATATATATATATATATATATATATATATATATATATATATATATATATATATATATATATATATATATATATATATATATCCTAAATATTTTTATCAAAAACAAATTATAATGTCAATCAATTTTAATCAATCCCTTAATTTTTTCTTATTTTCAAATCAGTCCTTTTACTTTTATTAATTTTAAATCAATCCTTGATTTTTACAGTTATACTTTGCTCCCCTAAAATTCTTTTATACTCAAATCAGTTCTTACATATCCTTTCATTTCAACTTTGATCCCTTAACTTCAAAAAATTCAGATTAGGTCTTCACAAACTTCCACAGCATCCACCAGCAACCATCCTACCACCATCTCACCACCAGCAACCATGCTACCACCAATCGAAATTAAAAAAAAAATTCCATTGCAATTAAAATTAAATCAAACCCAGTCTACTACACACACAGATTTCAATCGAGAGAGGTTTCATTCCACGGGCAGACTTGTCGATTCCCACTCACAAAATTCCCACTCTCTTCATCTGACCGCCAAAGAGAGTGGTTAGGGATGACTGGAGTTTCTTTGCGGCCTGCGACGCGTGGACATGGAGGCAGTCGAAATGGAGTGGAAGCTCGATCTGAAGTTATCAATTCAAAATCATGTGCTCGGTCTGTGGGCACAATCATGTGCGATCTGCGATCATGGTTTAGTTCTCTGAACCTGCTAGACAATTTGGATTGTTTTGCCTCAGCTACTTCGAAACTCGTCGGAGTACGGGCTGCGGTCATAGCGAGGTGAGCTTGGGGTTGCCGTCCATCTTAAATAGTTTTCTTTATCCAAAAAAATAAAAAAAGTAAAAATGCTATTATCCGTCCCTCTTCAATTATATACTTTTATTTTTTTAAAATCGTAACTTTTTTAAAAAAAATCAAAAAATTAAAAAAGTAAATACTATTGTCCGTCTCACTTTTTTCTTTCATATACTTCCATTTCTTTAAAAAATCTTAACTTTTTTTATATAACTTTTTTTTTAAAAAAAAATCACTACTAACTAACATCTCAAATAGTTTTATTTTTCCAAAAAAAATTAAAAAAGAAAATGCTATTGTCCGTCTCTCTTTTTTATATTATAAACTTTCATTTCTTTAAAAATTCTTAACTTATTTTATACTAACTAACATCTCAAATAAATTCACACTAACTAACATCTCAAATAAATTTATTTATCCAAAAAAAAATTTAAAAATAAAAAAGTAAATGCTATTGTCCGTCTCTCTTTTTTCTATTATATACTTTCATTTCATTAAAAATTCTTAACTTTTTTTATATAACTTTTTTTAAAAAATTTAACTACTAACTAACATATCAAATAGTTTTCTTTATCAAAAAAAATATAAAAAATTAAAATTCTTAACTTTTTAATTTTTTTTTTGAATATATAAAACTATTTGAGATGTTAGTTATTAGGGAAATTTATTACAAAAAGTTATATAAAAAAAATTAATAATTTTTAAAGAAACGAAAGTATATAATAGAAAAAAAGAGGGACGGACAATTGCATTTACGTTTTTATTTTTTTTTTTGAATAGATAAAACTATTTGAGATGTTATTTAGTAGGAAAATTTTTTACAAAAAGTTATATAAAAAAGTTAATAATTTTTAAAGAAATGAAAGTATATAATAGAAAAAAAGAGGGACAGACAATATCATTTACGTTTTTTTTTTTTTTTGAATAGATAAAACTATTTGAGATGTTATTTAGTCAGAATTTTTTTTACAAAAAGTTTTATAAAAAAAGTTAATAATTTTTAAAGAAATGAAAGTATATAATAGAAAAAAGAGGGACAGACAATAACATTTACTTTTTTAATTTTTTTTAATTTTTTTTTTAATAGATAAAACTATTTAAGATGTTAGTTAGTAGGGATTTTTTTACAAAAAGTTATATAAAAATGTTAATAATTTTTAAAGAAATGAAAGTATATAATAGAAAAAAAGAGGGACGAACAATAGCATTTTCTTTTTTAATTTTAAATTTTTTTTTGAATAGATAAAACTATTTGAGATGTTAGTTAGTAGGGAAATTTTTTACAAAAAAGTTATATAAAAAAGTTAATAATTTTTAAAGAAATGAAAGTATATAAGAGAAAAAAAGAGGGACGGACAACAACATTTACTTTTTTAATTTTTTGAATTTTTTTTTGAGTAGATAAAACTTGATGCCGCAGAAAATGTTCTTATCAATCTTCCTCTACGTGGCAGGACTGATCACCTGACTCCTTGACCTGAAACCAGAACCCACGACTAGCCGGATGTGTCTCCGGCTTAGACCCTCGGGCGTGAGAGTAAGTACGTGTATTGGAGAGCAAAAATGTATTGAACAAGAGTATTCAAATAATAAAATTGCAGTTACCTTGGAACCGTTGTAGTGGTTATGTATTTATAGTTGATGAGCGTGATATATTTGGTAGGACTACATGAGCTCCATAATTTGTGGGACAGTTACGTGTCATGTGAACGTGTCCTAAACGGCTCCTGATTTGTAGGGAACCAGTTATGGAAAGAATAGAGGCACGTGCGCCTGTAACTGTTAGGTCGACACTTGCTTGGCAGGTCGAGGTCGCCACTTGGGGTTGGGTCGACCTGACTGACGGGTAGAGTTGAATCGTACCCGAAGTATAACTTGGATCGTAGAGTCGGACTAAGTTAGGTAGGGACCTGATAGGTCGGACAATGAACTTAAGTCGACTGATCTATAGGATGGGCCATGAGCCATGTAATAATTGGGCCTAGCCCACTGGGAGTGTGCTGGCAATAATTGCTTGAGAACTGGGCTTTACTCGCTTGGCCCAGCTCGACACTTTTGGTATGTTCAGTGGCCCCCAACTTTCTGAGTTGACTTTGTCGACTAGGAAGTTAAAGGAAATTTTGATGAAGATTACTGTGACTCGCAGGTCACTACTCGTGCTGATGTTTAGTCGACCAAAGGTGACGTGGCTCAATCCTGGACGTTGATGACAAACGGTCAGATCTGGAGGAGCGACGTATTCCGTAATGATTAATATTTGACGTTTGGAAAATCGTCTTGGGAACTGTTTTCCCCATTTAATTAGGAAAATAATTTTTGAATTTTTTCTTTTCCTCTTCAATTGTGAAAAATATAAATACTAGAATCCTTTTCCATTCTGAACTTTTACTCTCTCTGAACTCTGATATACTCTGGCGAAGATTACGGAATAGCAACTGATTTAACCGGGCTCTCGTTTTCTGCTACAGCTCCCTTTTGCGAAACGAATTAAGGTATTCCTCCTGTTTTATTGCATTAGGGCTTCAATTTGTGCTTTATTCTTAATTTTGCCATGGCTAGGACCTTCAGTAGTGAGCCAAGAGCTTGGTATGTGTATTGTACCGTTAACTGTCGAGTGTATAAGCATATGAACGGAGAGTGGAGAGAAATGTCTTTGAATGAATGTGCCTCCATCTTGACAAGGTGGGGGCTGAATTTTAGTGAAATAGGAATGCCCATAGGAGAAGACGTAGGTGAATTGATAATTGACGACTCAATCGTTGTCTCCTTTCATCTCTTCCATGAATTACTTGACCACATATCTCTATTTTATGTTAGGGATGTCAATAAACCCTCCTTCCTTAAGAATAGGAAAGGTTTCCCGGGGGAGTCTAGGTCGCCCCTAGATAGGTCCTCTGAATATGTTCATAGGTTTGACTCCCCTGTTTCCCCTTCTTTTTGTACAGATATGGCTACTCAGGATGGAGCCACAACTTCAACCTCCTCAATTCCTCGAATTGTAGATGCGTTCGAAGCTTTGGCTATTCCGGGGAGGAATGAGAGGGGCTACGTGCCTCAAAGACCGATGAGAGGGAAAAGGAATTTGGAGTCCCGTTATTCCCTGGTATATGATTTTTGTGCAGTAAGTAAGGAGGATTTTATGGTGACTATTCATAGCAAGAAAGACTTTCTGGCTCAATTTGGGAAGACATATACCAAGGACGCCACTAAATTAGCTTTCTTTTATGGTCAATTCGAAGCTGGCCTGAGGTTGCCACTTGACCCTTTCATTAATGAGTTCTTGGAATGTGCTGATGCCTTGCCTCTCCAGTTGGGAGCTAACACCTGTAGGGTCCTAGTGTGCTTCGCCATGGTCTGCAGTTTTCTTGGATATGAACCCTGTATGAGGGTTTTTAAAGAGTTCTTCAGTGTTAAGTATGGTAAAACTGATCTGGGGATTAGCACTCCTTCTAACCCCAACTCCCCCAAGCTGTTTATGAACCTTCCCAGCAAGGCAAGTGGATGGAACTCCCATGTAGTCGTAGTGGAGAGTAGGTTAGAATGGGAATTCCCTTTGCCCAACTCTGAAACAGAGCCCATAGAAGAGGAGAACTATTGGGAGCCACCTTGGTATTTTGACTTGTATAAGAGACTATGCCAGTTGGCTGATAAGGGGCCCATCAGTTGGGAGACTTTGGGTACCACCAAATATAACTATATCCAAGCTGGGATGATGGCTGGAGAGGGATAAGTGCAACCCTTGGTGCCCATTGGTAGGGGCACAATATATCCTGACTGGGTCACCCATGCCTTGGGGTAGATTTGAGGACAAGTGTCAGTTCTGCCAACGGACAACCAACTACTGCAAGGATAATGGGGAGCACGTTGGTGGTAAGGGTTTACTCGCCTTTATTTGTTAACTCGTCAATTGCTAGCTCGTATGTATAACTCGCAGTTCGCACATAGAACTATTTTGAATTGCATGCACAACTCTTAGCTCGTCAATTGTTAACTCTTATGTAGAACTTGCAGCTCGTACATAGTTTGCTCGTACATAGAACTTTTGTTCGTATGTAGAACTTGTAGCTTGTGCCTAGAAACAATTTGACTTGTATGTGTAACTCTCAACTCGTCAGTTGATTAACCCGCATGTATAATAATTAGCTCGCATATGATTAGCTCGTACATAGAACTCGCAACTCGTATGTAGAAATCTCCTCTATCGATCTAACCCTTTGTCAATTTGACTTTGCTGCAGTTCTTACCCCTGAACAAGAAGCGAACATGGTGCGCATTGTTGGAGTATCTGACAAGAAAAAGGCTAAGAAAGCACACGGTGCCGCCAATGCTCGAGCTAACAGAGAGAGGGAAGCCGCGAGACGTAATGACCTGCTGTCCAAAGATAATGCTGGATTGGTACCCATGGAGGAGGTTGAGTCTGAGGATCCTTTACAGAGTGGTAGCCAATCCAGGGAGGTGACTGGAGGAGGCGATGAGTCCAACAGGTCGACTAGACCAAGCCCGAGCTCTGACCTAACTCTTGAAGCTAATGCTGCGACTTCGGGAGCTGAGACTACTGGTGCTAGCCCCTTAAATTTTGTGAACATTGATGATGATGCTGTTGAAGAGGAGGACGATCGTCCTCTAAACTCGAAGAAGAGGTCGAGAACTGAGAAGGGTAAAGCCGTCTCTCCAAGCCAACTTCCTCCTTCGATGCCTTCTCCTAGGAGCCAAGAGTCAATTGTTGCTCGAATACAAAAGCTGAGTGATGTTCCTCCTCTCATAGGAGTCAATAGTATGACCCGCCGTTTCCCGGAAATGAGTCTTGGCCAAGTCGTAGTAAAGAGAGCCATTGACGTTGATCTGCTCGCTCATTTTGCTGACAAGGGGATGACCCCAGAAGAGTTCTCTGCTAGGTCTGGCTTGGTGCAGAGTGAGGTAAGCTTTTATTCTCCTCATCTGTTTAGTCGCTTATTCTTTCACCTCGTCAATTTAATTTCTGAGTCTTTGTCGAGCTAATCCTTGATTTTCTTTAATGCAGTCTCTTACAATGGTGGAGCAGGTCAAGAGCTCCTGGAGGGCCTCTATTGAGAGGGAGAGGCAGGCTATGAGCCAATACTCCAAGAAATCTCAAGAGCTGTCAGAGCTAAGAGAGAAATACAACGACCTGGAAAATTCCTTTGATGCTCTGGAGATGGTCAAGCAGAAGGCCTTGGCGGACAAGGATAAGTCTTTGGAAGACCTTAAAGCTGCAGATACCAAGGTCGGCGAGGTGAAGGCAGAGAGAGATGCTGAGCGTCTGGCTCACGAGGAGACTAAGAAAGAGCTTGCCACGTTCTCCCAAGTCCTTAAGGAGAGGGATTCCTTCTTGGCCGAGCTGAATGAGGAACACAATGCTGCCAGGACTAAGTGGAAGGAAGAGCTCCAGGTCGCTGCTAAGGCCGCTGTTGACAAGTTTAAGGATGGAGATGAGTATTATAATGTCATTTTAGGGATTAAGGTGATTAAAAAGAACAAAACTTACATATTAAATAAATCTCATTACATTGAGGAAATATTAGAGAATTTAATTATTTTGATTGCAAAATAAGTAAAAGTTCTATTGACCCTCAAATGAGGTTAGTTCCAAATAAAGGCGAGACCGTAAATCAAGGAGAATATGCCAAAATAATTGATAGCGTAATGTATGTGGTTAATCATACAAGACCTGATCTTGCATGTTCAATTGGTATACTTAGTAGATTTACAAGTAATCCAAGTAAAGAATATTGGACGAAACTAAAAAGAGTACTAAGCTACTTAAAATTTACAATAAACTATGGCTTGCATTACAAGTGTACTTCACCTATACTTGAATGTTATAGTGATGCAAATTGGGCATCAGATGTAACCAACTCCAAATCAACGAGTGGTTGGTTATTTATCATAGGAGGTGCCATAGTTGCTTGGTCTTCAAAAAGACAAACATGTGTTGCTTTGTCTTCTATGAAATCTGAGTACATAGCCATGTCAATGGCTAGTAAAGATTTAATATGATTTAGAATATTTCTAAGAACTGTACCATTTATTGATTCTAAGAAAGGAGCTACAACTTTGTATTGTGATAATCAAGCTGTCCTATTCAATACAAAAAACGAGAGAATATCAAATCATAGAAAACACATTGCTATGATATATAATCAAATTAGAGATATGGTTAAAAAAAGGGAAAGATAGCACTTGAGTATCTTCCTACAAATCAAATATTAGCCACTAACAAAATCTTTATCGGGGGATAAAATTACAAAGGTCATGAGAGATATGAGACTGTTATCGGTCGAAACAATGTCTTAATTGAAATCAACTTTATCTTAAGATACAAGTCATAGATTTGTCACCTTATGTTTTAAAGTTAAAAGGAAATTCAATATTAGACATTAGTGAAATGGAAACTTGGATACATTTCAAGTGCATAACTTAAAAATAGTGGGGGTGTCGCTATTTGAAAGTTTCATATCTAACCTATGCACTTTCATTACCACAACAAGATTAGGATGGATTCAAAATCCTTAATAGAATTATACCTCTCATAGAATGCATTGTGGACATTTTCGATAAGTCTACCTATAAAAGTAAAGAAGTGAGAGGCCGCTTCTTATGGATTACTCCGGTAAAATTCCTAGAATACCTGTGAAAACCAGGATTAAGCACAAGGCCCAACTACAAGGTGCTGCCAAGATCAAAAGAAACAAGAAATCATACATGACGAGGATATGTCTCCCTAAAGGTTTCACATTCAACCATAAAGTTTAAGGCTCGTCCACTTAATGACTATTCGTTATGTAAAAAAGTTGTAATTGTTTTGTGTTATTATATGTAAATAAGTGGGGGATTGTTATATGTAGTAGTATTCACATATAATTACTCTTCTCCCATATTGAGTTTGTATAGCAACTTTATTCATTCATGGTACAAAAGTTTTGTTGTCTTCTTCATTGTGTCGTCTTTATCCCACATGAGATTCCTAATAAAACTTTTGGAGCTAAACTTGTTATATCATAGCTAAGTTTGAGGAGTTCCTATGAGTTTGCTTGAGCTTCCCTTTATTACGAAAAAATGTTAAGTGTGACTTAAAGTTTCGAGTTTTAATATATATATATATATATATATATATATATATATATATATATATATATATATATATATATATATATATATAAGAAATAAATTAATTAATTAAATTCTAATTAGTCTAAATTCGGTAAAGACTGATTTAGGCAAGAGGTTGTGTATCAGTTTAAACGTTTCGGGGTGTGACTTTTCGAATGGGCATTTGCTAAGAGTATGAATGTTCGTATAGGCACACCAGTTCGGCTTTGTTGTGTCTTTTCAAGAAAACAACACGAACCCTATAGTTATTCAAGGGAGTGTACCTGACTAAGAGTGTGTAGGTTTTGTATCCTTAAGGTGAAATTCGTTGAGAACCATTACACCATAGTGGGATGAATTAAATATTTTAAAGATAACATTTTTTGATGTGCCTAATCTACTGATTCTTTACCCACAATTCGAGTTTTATACAATAAGTTGTCCAATATTATACTCCCTCCGTCCCACTCGAATTTGGACAAATTTCCTTTTTGGGCGTCCCATCCGAATTTGGACAACCCAAAAAGGAAAGTTTATAATAATAAAAAAATGGGCATACCCCACTCACTCATTAACTCCACTCATTCTCCACCATACAATTTATTCAACCAACCACAATTAACTCCACTCATTCTCTCTCTTCATTTTCTACCACACATTTTTATTATCTTATTGTTATTTCTTAATCTCCGTGTAAAGTAACTTTGTCCAAATTCGGGTGGGACGGAGGGAGTATATATTATTATATGCTCAAAAGTATTTATGGAGTATTTTACTATTGACAGAGGTATATCAAGATTTGATTGCTTCCATCGTGGCTTCTAGTTCTTTGTTTGGATATTGCGTATAAATGCATACAAAGTTTTTAGAAAAATGTTTTAAAAAAATATATAATTATTTATTTTTGGACGAAAGAGGAATATTATTTTCTTACTCCTTGTGTCCCGAAACGAATGTATATTTCTTAGAAAACATCCGTTCCAAAATGAACCAATAGTTTTAGATTGTTTTATGATTATTTTTTCCTCTTTTAATTTTGACTTTCTGTTCATTTATGAAAGGCCCTTTGTTGATATGCAGATGATCAGACAGCTATGGTTTGGCTTAGCTGTCAGATGATAGTTGAATTGTGCAGCGGAATAAGAGAGACTTGAAATAATGATAGGACAAAGAACACAAAGAAATAATGCAAGTGTGTGAATGTGATTGCAAAAATGTAATAACACAGAGAATTTAAAGTGATTCAGAGTTCACTCCTCCTACATCCACCCCCACTGTCAATCTTGACAAGTGAGATCAATTTTATTATAATCTTTAATCAACAAAAATTACAAATGATTGATTTAGGCAAGTTCCTTGAACTTCCTCTTCCTAATTAGTACAGTCAACTAGGGATACACTTAAAGTACAGTCTTAAGTGTTTTTACAACTTGAAGTACAGTCTCAAGATTTTACAAAACAACTAATACACTCAAAGTACAGTCTTGAGTGTTTACAAACTAATTCTACACCTAAAGTACAGTCTTAGGATTTTGGAATTTGTGAATTAACACACTAAGGGGTGTTTGTTGTTGAAGCAGAGGTTTTGGGGTGAGGGTTTTTGGTTTGGAACAGGGTTTAAAGGGTAGGGATTGGTGAGTGTGTGTGTGGATTACAGGAGGTGTGTGTGGGTGTAAGGGAAAGGTTTTGAACTGTGAAAAAGAGTATTTTTCAAGAGTGGTTTGTGTAGAGGATGAACTCCTCTATTTATACCCTTCAATGTAGCCGTTGGAATATGACTGTTGCAGCTACATTAATGAGCCTTGACTGGTCTTTGCCCCACTTGTCCACTTGCAGGTCTTCATGAGCTGGCTTGAGTTGTGGCTTGAACCGAGAGCTTCCGAAGGTCTTCAGTGGTCTTCATTGGTCTTCAATGGTGAACTTGGCAGCTGTGAAGATCCAGGTTCCACTTTGGTTGAGATTGTGGTAGCGAGAGATTGAGACAAAGTGATGGCTATCGAGAGGAATGAAGTCATAGCCGTCGGATCATACTAAGGCTTAGCTATCGAGAAGTTCTCTAATAAGGACCGAGATGCACTTGATGATCTTGATAGATAAGAGAGGAAATATGATTCATGTTATTGATTGAATGTAACCAATGTATAAGATAGAATCATGACTGTCATACTCATAGTCATCGAGATAAACTAAAAGATGAATATAACAGTATTTCCTCTTTTGATATAAACCCTGTTCTATATATATATTCCTTTATCAAAACCAACTAACTAGGACATTGATCAGAGTTAGGTCCTAACAATTTCCCCCTTTTTGGTAAAGGAAGATCTATTTAGAACATGTCTTCATAGTTTAATGATAATAGAAATATAAATGAAAGAAGTAATTCAGGGATTCATATCATGCACAAGTAATCAGAATGAGTTTGAAATACTTGGATTTGATCTCAAAATGAGAAAAGTTCACAAATTACAGCCATTCAAACACAAAACCAAACAAAAGATTGTTTCAACCACAAAAGAATTTCAACAAAATACAATTCAATCATCAGCAAGTTGATCATAAAATTCTTCTCTTTCTTGTCTTGCTGAAAGGAGCTCATTTCTTTCTTCCTCCAGTTCTCTTCTCATTTCAGGTTCAACTCCTCTGTAATAGAACTCATTGTTCCATTCCCAAGTCATCCTCTCATCATACTTGAAGAACTTATCTTCCTTTGCTTTCAGTTGTGCTCTAGTGAGAGGCATCTGATCATTTCTTATTCTCATTGTACCCCACAGATGCTTCTTCTTGTTCCTTGCTTTCTTGCTTATCTTGGGCACAAGGGATGGATCTGGATGAGGAACAGGAGACATATGAACTGGGGCTTGAGGAATAGGGGACATTTGAAAGGATTGTTGAGGAGGGTTGGGAATGGTAGAAGATGGAATGATAATGGGAGAGACTTGATGTGGGCTTGAAAGATCATCATCATCATCATCATCATCACTGTCAGAGTCTGATGAAAGATCAATAACAGTATGAGCTCTGCTTTGGCTGACAGCAATGGATGCTCTGAACTCTTTGATCTCAGGAATAGAGATCAGTTTCATGAAATGAGAGTTTTCATTGGGAGAGTTGAAGAGAATGGGATCAACAGTGATGAAGGGTGAAAGGTAGGGCTCAATGCCTGGATTAAGGGTTGGGGGAAAGATATTGACAATTTTGCTTATCAAAAGCATAATGGCACACTTCTGTTCAAACAGAGAGAGAAAGAATGATTTGGCAAGTTCAATGCACAGAGTGAAAACTAAGCCTTTTGGCATGAAGAGACAAGAATTGAGTGATGGAGAGAGAAGTTGGCTAAAGAGAATTTCCCAATCAATGAGTGTATTGGGAGTGATGAATTTTGGGAATGAAGGGATTTGATGAACAAAATGGGAGGTTGATGAAGTCCTTGACACTTTCCATTCTTCATAGGCAAAGAAAACTAATCCTGCAAGATTTCTTGCCACCATAATCAAACCATTTCTTGACAGTTCCCATGATTTTGGATAGGTAAAGGGGTTTGCAATTTCTGGGAAATGGGTCACATTGGCTAACCTGGTTTTTGCTGCTTTGATTGAAGAGATTGAAAAGTCAATGCCACAGTTAAGCATCCAAGGTTCCTTTTTGGGAAGGAAGGCTTGACTGGGAGTTGGAGGAATGGAGTGGCTTGGAGGGCTGTCAGGACTGTTGGGCAAGGGATCACTGTCAGACACATCTTGACCTTGTCCAGCTAGTATTGGACTTTGAGGGGAGGCTTCAACTGATTCATTTTCAGGGATTGGGGAGATTGGCTTGGTAGGAGCAGAGGTATGGGTTGAAAAAGATGGGATTGAGACAGATGAATGATCAAGACTTTGCTTGAGGAGATCAGAGCAAAATTGGGATTTTAGAAGGTTCAAAGCTGCCCTGACTTCTCCCTTGGTCAACTTTTGCTCAAGAATGGATATAAGGACTGCCTCATTTTCTGGTGTTCCATCAAACACAAGTCCCTTGCAAGCATTAAGGATTGTTTCTCCCTTTGAGACAAGATTGGGATCAATTTCAACTCCAACTTTCTTAAGACTTTGAATGACCTCAGATGTCTTATCAGGATTCCCCCTATCAATTTCAACAGTTGGGGTAGGTTCATTCACAAGCTCAGTCTCAGGAGTGGAAGGGATGATTGGGATATCTTCATCCATAGCTGTCACCTTTGGATTATTGGATGACTCTACTGGTCCACTTCTTTTCTTGATAAGCCTAGACCTGAGTTCATCTATGGCAATCACAGTCTCCTCTTTACTAAGAACATCCTCAAGATAAATGAGAGCAGCCTTTTCAGTATCAGGGTTCCCATCCAACTCAATAGCATCAATGGCTCTTAAGATTTTGGCTAACTGTTCAGGTTGGGTAGAGGGGATGTTTTCATCAGTGTTCCCCCTTAAAGGTTGCTTCTCATATTGTTCTTTAAGGTTAAGGATGGCTTCAATGGCTGACTGGTGACCTGAGCTAGGTGTTGATGACTTGTCCATTCTTGGACTGACAGTAGTGGATTTTGGAGAAAGGGAAGGGGTATTTATTTTGGTTTTCTTGGCCTTGGGAGCTTTCTTTTCAAGTTTTCTTTTCTTTGGCAAGGATTTGGAAGGAATGGATAAAGAGGATTGTACCTTGGATCTGGTAGCTGTCTGCCTGGTGGGGATAGCTGTCAGAGGTTGCTTGCCTTTGTGCACAGCTTTGGATAGGTTGATGGCTGCCTGAAGCTCTTGAGGGTCTATGTTATCATCACCAACATTAGCTTGACCCATTGTGTCAACCTCATGACTGTCAATGGCACCTCTTTCTTCATTAGCCTTATCATGGCTGTCAGACAAGGTAGTTTCACTGTCAGCTACCTGAACATCCTTGCCTTTGCCCTTATGAGGTACCACAGTCTTTTTCAACAATCCAGTCTTCTTCACATTAGATTGCACACCCCTCTTTATTCTTCTACTTGTAGCCAATGCTATCAAGTCCTTCCAATGTTCAATCTTCTTTCTTGTTTCTGCTTGCAGTTTCTCTTGTGTTTCAACAAAATTACTGATACTTATATCATCTCCAGCTCTCATCACAGCTCCCTTCTTTTGTTTCAATGCAAAAGTTCTGTCATTGAAACACTTGGTCTCTGACAGCTTCACAGTCTTCAACCATTTCTTGTGTAGAGGAGGATTGAGTTTAGGAATTAGAACATCAAGAATTCCACTCATGAATCTGAAGTTGTTCATCTTTCCACCTTGCTTCTTGAACTTTAGAGTGGAGGTTGAGACTGCAAGCTGGAAGTTGTGAAGAAGAACAATGCACCAGTTTGTGTCTTTGGTGAATAGGCTCAGCATTTGCTTCCATTCATTTGATCCCATTTGATCAAATGAAGATTGCTTGCCATCAATAGCTTTGTTGACCACATCCATAAGAGTTGATTTAAAAATGTCAGCTTTGTCCTTCACCATGGCCTTGTCCTGCACACTCTTAAAGTCATGAACTTTAACCCCAAAGAATTTCTCATACACAGTTTTCAATCTGTCTGACCCTCTATCCCATATGTTCTTCACAGCATCAGCTTTGTTTGGGATCTCATAGACATCACTGACCATCTCTGGAGTAATGGTTATCTCCACATTGTCTATGGTGGCAGTTATTGAATTGTTATCTTTGTTCCTTTTTCCTACCAGGTAAATCTCTCTGCACAGTTCTTCATAAATTGGAGGTCTTGCTCCCATGAATTTAAGCAATTCATTGACCTCAAGAAGTTCTTGGATGAGTATCCCAACTTCAGACTCATAGAAGCTAGGTTTTATGAAGTAACTGTGAGCATCTGGGTAGTTTGCTTTTGGTGCTGCCATTGATGATTAAGGAATTAGGGTTAAAGGAATACGATGAAGGATTAGTGAGGAAAAGAGATGAATTCTAAACAGGGGTTTTTGGTGATTACGAAAGGAGAGAGAGGCAAATAATGTAGTTGAAAGTTCAGAGGGAGTGAGAGACAAAGGTAAGAACAAGAGAGAGAGAGAAGATCAGGACTATGGTGTCAAGGAGATAGCTGTCAGAGAGAAAATTGACAGTAGAGAGGGAGAGGGAATAAGGTTCTTTGGAAAGACTATCAAGGTTGATCAGGGTGAGCTCAGTAAGGGAAAAAGTAAGGTGGAGAGGGTTTATACATTGGGGGAATTGGTTAAGCAAGATAGGGCTCAGACAGCTATGGAAAAGAGCTTAGCTGTCAAGAAAAAGGTTAAGCCTGAGAACCTGTATACTCCTGTGAGTAGGGATTCACTCTCTCCAGGGGTTGGATTGTTGGAGGGGAGAGGAGATAACTTTGCTGGAGTGCATGTCTCTCCTTCTTCAACAATCTCATACCTATTCAACCAGGTTATTGGTTGTTTTAGCCTTGCCAGAGTTCCTGCAGTAGAGAGAGAGGAGTCAAGAGCTAGCCAACCACTTGTAGTTGCTGGGAATGGGACTTATTCTGGAGAATTTAGCTTTGTGATACCAATGGAGGGATTGCTTCAACCATATGATGCAGTTGAAGAGTAGTGGCCAAGGAGAGCAAGTCCTTCACTTCAATATTCTGTCACTTCCATTGATCCCTTCCTGGAGAGGCACCCAATATGGTTGCAAAGGTATCACCAGACCTTGCAATCTACACAGGAGGCAAGGTGTGAAGGAATGAGTACTGGAGGAGGATCTGGAGAAACAGTGACATTCCCTAAGAATGTCTGACAGCTAAGGGGAGGATTTGAAGAGGAGAGTTGGATCTGGAGATTGTTTTGCTTTAAGGAAGTTTTTGGTGAGAGAAGGGAGATGAAAGAGAGAGGAATTTCATGGTTTGTTTTCTGTTTTTTCATGTTTTTGTTTTTCATGACTTTTGTATGGATAGCTATCAGTGGATAGCTATCAGAGATATTTTTGAGGGAATAGGCTCGGCTCCATTGTGACGACATTGCCCTGAATTATGTAAGCCTCCTTTATTTATGAAGTACAACTCTTTATTTTGGCATATTTATCATTCCAAGCATGGCTCTTAACATCTCAAATCTCTTTTCATCCATTGCCTTAGTAAGAACATCGAGACATTATCCTCGGTACAAACTTTTGCAAGGTTGATATTTCCTTTTTCAACATGGTCTCGATGAAGTGATGTCTTACCTCAATATGCTTTGTTTTTGAGTGTTGGACGGGGTTTTCTGTCATGGCAATAGTGCTTGAGTTGTCACGTAAGATGGGAATGTTGGATAATTCAATTCCAAAGTCTTGAAGTTGACTTTTAAGATAGAGAATTTGAGAGCAACACAAGCCTGAAAGCAATATACTCGGCCTCACATTTGTTGAAGTGGCTGCGAGGTCCGCTTTTTGCTTGACCATGAAATGATTCTTGAGCCAATAAACCGGCATCCACCACTAGTGGATTTTCTATCTAGATTACATCCAAAGCATAGTCGAGTCGGTGAATCCAATTAGAGAGAATGGGGATTCAGTGGGATACCACAAGCCAAAATCAAGGGTTCCTTTGAGATATCTTAGAATTCTCTTGACAGCAGAGAGATGAGATTCCTTGGGATTAGCTTGAAATCTAGCACAAAGACAGATACTAAACATAATGTCGTGTCTTGAAGGCAGTTACATAAAGAAGAGATCCAATGTAGCTTCTGTAAAGTGTTGGATTTACACTTTGACCATCTAGATCGACATGGAGTTTGGTTGTGGTTGACAAGGGTGTTTTGGCAGGGGAAGCAGTTTGCATGTCAAACTTCTTGATCATATCCCTTGTGTATTTAGCTTGGTTAATGAAGATTCCTTCCTTCATTTGCTTGATTTGAAGACCCAAGAAGAAAGTAAGCTCACCAATCATACTCATTTCAAACTGGTCTTTCATAATATCTCCAAATTCAGTGCATAAGTCCTCATTTGATGAACCAAAAATGATGTCATCAACATAGACTTGTATTAGCAACTGATCATCTCCATATTTCTTGATAAACAAAGTGTTATCAATATGGCCCTTGGTAAATCCTTTGCCAAGGAGATATCTAGATAGAGTATCATACCAAGCTCTTGGTGCTTGTTTAAGCCCATACAATGCTTTGTCCAATTTGTACACATGATCAAGAAACTTTGGGTGCTTAAAACCAGGGGGTTGAGATACAAACACCTTTTCATTTAAGACTCCATTCAGAAATGCACTCTTGACATCCATTTGGAATACTTTCATCTTCTTAAATGAAGCATAGGCAAGGAATAGCCTAATAGATTCAAGTCTTGCAACGAGTGCAAAAGTCTCATCATAGTCAATACCTTCTTCTTGTACGTATCCTTGAGCAACCAGTCTAGCTTTGTTTCTTACAACAACACCTTCTTCATTCATCTTATTTCTGAAAACCCATCTTGTTCCAATGACAGTTTGGTTTCTTGGTTTAGGAACAAGTTGCCACACTTTGTTCCTTTCAAACTGCTCTAGTTCTTCTTCCATGGCTTCTATCCAGTCAGCATCTTGGAGTGCTTCATTTATTTTCTTTGGTTCCACTTGGGATATGAATGCACTCATGAGAAAAGGGATGTTGTGCAGGCTGGGGTTTTATCAATGTGAAGACGGATGTAAAGGTCTTTATTGGGTGGAATGATGTGAGTAATGGGGGATTCATCATTGGTTTTGGGAGGAGAAAGAGGATTATTTGATGTAGATGGAAGATGGCTAGTGGATGGATTACATGATGAATTTGGATGGTCAGTCGGCTAAGGGTTGGTGTCGGCTAAGGAAGAATTTTGGGAGATGTCGATCAAGGGATGACTATTCTTTTGAGTATTCTCTTCCTCATCATTTGGATTGGTAGTGGGAGTGATTGCTTTGTTGACTTGGTTGGTTGGATTGGTTGATGATGGGAGTGGGATTAGTAATGGGTATGCAGCAGTGATAGGCTGTCGGATGAATTTCTTGGAACCATGTATGGAAGATTTGATGAATCTTGTTCATGATGGAGAACAGTTGAATCAAGAATGGGAGATGCTTCGGGGAGATTATCAAGGTTTCCCAAACCTTCATCAAAATCACACAATTCGGTTACACTTTGATCATTGTTTTCATCAAAGTCAACATGAATTGATTCTTCCACAACAAGTCTTCTTTTGTTGTAAACTCTATAAGCTTTGCTTGTGTTAGAGTATCCAAGAAAGATTCCTTCATCACATTTGGAGTCAAATTTGTCCAAATTGTTTTTGCCATTGTTGTGAATGAAGCATCGACTTCCAAAGCTGTGAAAGTAGGAAATGGTAGGAACTTTGTCATTCCATAGTTCATATGGAGTCTTCTTATGGAATTTGTTGATCGGTGTTTTATTTTGAACATACACAGCGGTAGTGACGACTTCACCCCAAAAATATTTTGGGAGATTGTGTTCTCGACAAAGATTGTTCTTCTTTGCCTCACGTATTGTTCTGTTCTTCCTTTCAGCAACACCATTTTGTTGGGGTGTTCTTGGGGCTGAAAAATTGTGATCAATACCTTTTGAATCACAATACTCTTCTACTCCCGTGTTCTCAAATTCTTTACCATGATCGATCTGATCTTGACAATGGATGTCCCTTTTTGATTTTGAATTTTTTTGAACAGCTTTGTCATACAGTTTAGGGTGTCACTTTTGGATTCAAGAAGAATGATCCAAGTGAATCTGGTGTAGTCATCAACCACAACAAGGGAGTATCTCTTTCCTCCTAAAAATCTAGTCCTTATGGGTCCAAAGAGATCCATATGGAGTAGTTCAATAGGTCTTGAGGTGTCCAATCTGGTCTTGAGCTTGAATGAAGATCTCTTTTGCTTCCCACATTGGCATGCTTTGCAAAGTTTGTCCTTCTTGAATGGGATCCTTGGAAGACCTCTGACTAGATTTGAATTGGCAAGCTTGGAGATGGTTTTATGGTTAAGGTGAGCCAATCTTTTGTGCCAAAGCCATGACATATCGAGATTGACTAAAAGACAGAAGGCAGTGAGCATTTGAGGACTCCACAATCTCTAAGTTTAAGCAATAGAGATTTCCTTTTCTTGAACCAGTCAGAATGACTTTATTACTTTTATCTTTAACAGTGCATTTATCCTTAGTGCAAACAACATGATATCCCTTATCACAGATTTGACTAATGCTGATCAAATTGTGTTTGAGACCCTCTACATAAGACACATTTGTAAAAATGATATCTTTTGTAGTAAGATTTCCTGATCCTTTGACCTTAGCTTGGGAATTGTCACCAAAGGTTACATTTGGACCATTTTTAGAGGAATATTGTTGCAACCAGTCTTTATTGAAGGTCATATGTCTACTACAACCACTATCTAAATACCAAAGTCCTTTCCTAGGTACCTGCAAAACAGAAAGTAAATTTTATGGTACCCCTTTTTATTCTTTTGGGTCCAAAGGATTAGTTTTTCTTTGGAACCCTAGCTTTGTTCATTGGTCCCTTGTTGAAGAACTGGTTTAGGGTATGATAATATGACATGATTTACATCATGTAAGGTGTAAGGACAGTGGATTGGGATGGATTGAAGAAGTGGTTTGGATTGTTGTATTGGGGTTGAAACTGAAAGCTATTTGAAGAGGATGATCTGGGAGAGTCATTTTGACTTGCATGGCTTCTTCCATTTGAGTATTGCCATTGAGGTTTTTGTTGTTTGGTGTATCTATGTTTGTTATAGAATCTTTGTTGCCTTGGGGTTCTTTGTTGTTTGGAAGATTTTGGTTGTCTGTCGTGCCTTGGCATGCTGTCATGCTTTGGGTCTGTCAACCCTTGGGTCGACAATACTTGGCTGACTAGCACATTTTTGCGGCTTGACTTCTTCACGTATATTGGCTCCTTTTTGAACCCAAATATACTTGCTTCCTTGACTTTTACTTGGTCCTTCCTTTGGCGACTAGGACCACCCAAGATTTCCTTTGATTTTCCTTTGGTTTGAACAGATAGGTTTGAGCTTGATAGCTGCCGCGAGCTTAGATTTTCTAGCACCATTTTTTCAATGGCCCTTTCACCAGTGGGAGGAGTGTACACTTTTGCTGTTGGATTATCAGCACCAATCCCTGTTTTGTCACTAGGACGCCTTTGGGTGTAGGTGAAAAGGGATAATGCTTTGCTTGACATGTTCCATAAATCTATTCTCTTTTTAAGAGCATCATTTTCTTTTTCAAGATTTATGATTTTTTGACAGTTTTCAAGATTCCTTGAAGCCTCGGTATCGAGATCCATGTTTTGTTTTTCAAGCATGAAGCCTTGATCTCTTAGCCCTTGACATGCTTTCTCAAGCTCAGAAATGGTTTTTGTGAGGGTGTCTATGGTTGAGGATTGGGAAAGGTTCTCATTGACCAGTGAAGCAAAGCTAGTTTTTTGTTTTTTGGTTTGAATTAAAAGAGTGCAAACTAATTGTTTAAAACCATCAATATTTAAAGAGTTAAAATCATGTACCTCTTTTAGTTCATCAGCAGCAGCAAGTGCTTCCATTTCTTCCTCATTGTCTGATTCTTCCTCATCTTCAGCTATAAGGCATATCATGGCTTCTTCTCCTACATTGTCAGAATCATCACTTGACACATACTCTTTATCACTGAATTTTGATGAGTCAGCTATCATAACTTGCTCTTTGTTTTTGTCATGTTTATTTTTGGAGCAATTGAAGCAGTTGCACTTGGAACTGTGAATGATCTCTTTTGAGTAGGTCATCTTCTTAGCTGTGTGATTGTCCCTAGGTTTCCTTGGTTCAGGACATTCAGATGAGTAATGTCCTTGCTTTCCACAGTTGAAACAATCAATTGTTTTCTTGTAGCTGTCTTGTTGAGCATTAGTTGTGGAGGGATTGTATTTTTTGTCAAAAGATTTCTTTTGAAATTTCATGGCATTTCGACGGCCATGGAAATGAGACTTGGAATGTCTTCTTGGGAGATCTTTCTTGCGACGGGTTTGGAGCCGATGTTTATCTTTTGAAGAGCATTGTTGACAATGGTCTCAATGTCTTGGTGAGTGATTGGTTTGTGTACGGTTCTTGAAAGCAGTTAAAGCTAAAGTTTGTGAAATGGTAGGGACTCGGTTGAATTTTTATCATACCTTCCAATTCATAAGCTTCAAGCTTTCCAAAATCTTGTTCAACCGTCATTGTGCTCCACTCGAGATCCTTCTCTAATAGGTAATGCTACCTTTTCATATTCTTGAGGAAGATTTGAATATATCTTGAGGCAGAGATCTTGTTGTTCAAAGGTTTTTCCATGGTCAGCAATAGATCTAACAAGGTTCTCAAACCTTGGTTGAGCAGCACTCACTTTTTCTCCAGGGTAGAACTTGAAGTTGTCTAATTGCCTAAGCAAGTTATACAAGTTTTGTGTCCTGACACTGGAGTGTTTAGTGAACTTAGTTTGAATGAGAGCCCATGCTGATCTGGCATTTGGTTCCTTAGCAATTTCTTGTGCTAATGAGTCATTTACACTCTTTTGAAGAATGTTCTTGACTTTCAAGTTTGCACTTATCAATTGCTTTTCAGCTTCATACCATGTTTCTGGGGATTTGATCTTACTAGGTCCTCCATCAGTGTCTACTTGAGTTGGGTAGGACACTTCATTCTCTAGAACATACCAGTTCCATATACTGTTTGCATCAAGATATGTTTTTATTTTTGATGCATAGATCTCAAAAGATCCACAGTCATCAATGTGTGGGATGTCTTTCTCATTATTTCTCCTTGGTTGAGGCATGGTGGGTTTGAAGAGGATCCTTCACAAGTTGTTAGACTTTTGAATGTGAAGACAAGCTCTGATACCAATTGAAAGGCCCTTTGTTGATATGCAGATGATCGGACGGCTATGGTTTGGCTTAGGCTGTCGGATGATAGTTGAATTGTGCGGCGGAATAAGAGAGGCTTGAAATAATGATAGGACAAAGAACACAAAGAAATAATGCAAGTGTGTGAATGTGATTGCAAAAATGTAATAACACGAGAGAATTTAAAGTGGTTCAGAGTTCACTCCTCCTACATCCACCCCCACTGTCAATCTTGACAAGTGAGATCAATTTTATTATAATCTTTAATCAACAAAAATTACAAATGATTGATTTAGGCAAGTTCCTTGAACTTCCTCTTCCTAATTAGTACAATCAACTAGGGATACACTTAATATACAGTCTTAAGTGTTTTTACAACTTGAAGTACAGTCTCAAGATTTTACAAAACAACTAATACACTCAAAGTACAGTCTTGAGTGTTTACAAACTAATTCTACACCTAAAGTACAGTCTTAGGATTTTGGAATTTGTGAATTAACACACTAAGGGGTGTTTGTTGTTGAAGCAGAGGTGTTGGGGTGAGGGTTTTGGTTTGAAACAGGGTTTAAAGGATAGGGATTGGTGAGTGTGTGTGTGGATTACAGGAGGTGTGTGTGGGTGTAAGGGAGAGGTTTTGGACTGTGAAAAAGAGTATTTTTCAAGAGTAGTTTGTGTAGAGGATGAACTCCTCTATTTATACCCTTCAATGTAGCCGTTGGAATATGACTCATTGCGGCTACATTAATGAGCCTTGACTGGTCTTTGCCCCACTTGTCCACCTGCAGGTCTTCATGAGCCGGCTTGAGCCGTGGCTTGACCGAGAGCTACCGAGAAGGTCTTCAGTGGTCTTCATTGGTCTTCAATGGTGAACTTGATAGCTGTGAAGATCCAGGTTCCACTTTGGTTGAGATTGTGGTAGCGAGAGATTGAGACAAAGTGATGGCTATCGAGGAATGAAGTCATAGCCGTCGAGATCATACTAAGGCTTAGCTATCAGAGAAGTTCTCTAATAAGGACTGAGATGCACTTGATGATCTTGATAGATAAGAGAGGAAATATGATTCATGTTATTGATTGAATGTAACCAATGTATAAGATAGAATCATGACTGTCATACTCATAGCTGTCAGATAAACTAAAAGATGAATATAACAGATTTCCTCTTTTGATATAAACCCTGTTCTATATATATATTCCTTTATCAAAACCAACTAACTAGGACATTGATCGAGTTAGGTCCTAACAATTTACATATTTATAAACTACAGTTATGTCGTTTTTGATTGTTTGTGTATGAATGTTTATCTTACATCTTCAAAAATGTTCCTCAAGATGCTTAATAATTTGCTCCCTTGTTGAAATCATATTTTTGGTTCTATGCGTTTCTTTTACTAACGTTGTACTGTATTGTTTTAGTATTCTTTTTGAAATTTATTTCTTTCAAAATAATTGCTTTCGTTAGGTATATTAGTTTGTTAAGAAAGGAATCAGATTTATTGTTAAAATAGTACCAAATACGGTAGTGATAGTGGTAATTGTGAGATTTAGAAAATTCTTAGGTTGCTTATTCACAAACTCTTAATATATATATATACAAGAGATAGTCCTATTCTAATAAGGAGAAGTAGTTTTTTTATTCTAATCATCATATTCTAATAAGGAGAAGGAGTTTCCTTATTCTAATCATCCTATTCTAATAAGGAGAAGGAGTTTCTTTATTCTAAATCATAATACAAATATTTAGTTGCCTAATCTAAATACATGAGGATATTGACTAGGAATAATATAGAGAAAGTCAAACAAATAACTTTAGGAAACTTTAGGAGGAGATTTCTTAATATCCTTAATACGCCCCCGTAAGATGGACGATCCTTGGAGAAGACCAATCTTGAAAAAAGTTGATCAAAGCGTAGACGAGATAGTGGCTTTGTTACAATATCAGCAAGTTGGTCATTACCAGAAATGTGCTGCACACGGAGAGAGCCAGACTGAACCTGTTCACGGACAAAATGAAACGAGAGAGCCACATGTTTCATCCGAGAGTGAAAAATCGGGTTTGCGGAATAAGTTGTGGCACCAAGGTTGTCACAGTATATAACCGGCGGAGAAGTAAGAGAAATACCGAGCTCAATAAGCAGGTTCCGAACCCAAGTAATCTCAGCAGCGGTGTCAGCAATGGCACGAAACTCGGCCTCAGTGGTGGAACGGGCAAGAGCACGTTGCTTGCGGGAGGACCAAGTAACCGGGTTACGACCGAGGTAAACAAAGAAATCAGAGGTGGATACAAAGTCATCTTTGTCACCAGCCCAATATGCATCACAAAAGGCATGAAGAGAGGGGGGAGACGTAGAGTAAATCTGGAGACCCAAGTGCATAGTGCCATGAAGGTAGCGGAGGAGCCGCTTGAGAGCAACCCAGTGAGATGATTGGGGATTCTGCATGAACTGTGCAAGCTTGTTCACGGAGAAGGCAATGTCAGGGCGAGTGAAGGACAAGTATTGAAGACCACCAACAATAGCACGATAGGAAGTGGGTTCAACCGCGGGAGTAGTAGTGGATCTCACAAGTGGTGATGATGTGACCATAAGGGTGGGGAGCGGTTTACAGTCAATCATGTTGTAATGGGTGAGAAGATCATGGATGTATTTTGTTTGAGAAAGGAGGATACCATTTTTGTTGGGGACAACCTCAACGCCCAGAAAATATGATAGAGGATCGAGATCCTTGAGAGAGAAACGATTGGACAAGCTAGTAATGAATGACTGAAGGAGCGAGGGTGACGGCCCGGTTACAATGATGTCATCAACATAAACCAAAAAAAAGATAGGGGTTGGTGTTTTGTTGAGTATAAATAGGGATGGATCGGCTAAGGAGGGGTGAAAGCCATATGTGGTGAGGTAGATTTTGAGTTCTTGGAACCAAGTACGAGGAGCTTGCTTGAGACCATAAATGGCTTTGGAGAGATGGCATACATGAGAGGGGTTAGTGGAGTCCTCAAAGCCGAAGGGTTGTGTCATAAACACAAATTCAAAGAGTGAACCTTGTAGAAAGACGTTGTTGACATCAAGCTGGCGAAAAGGCCAGTAGTTGGTTGTGGCAAGTGAGAGAAGGAGCCTGACTGTAGCGGGTTTGACAACAGGACTGAAGGTTTCGGTGTAATCAACACCGGGTTGTTGGTGAAAGCCCTTGGATACAAGCCGAGCCTTGTATTTCTGAATTGTGTTGTCAGGGTTGTACTTGATGCGAAAGATCCATTTACACCCGGCAATGTTGTGGGCGATGGAAGGGGGAACTAAATTCTAGGTTTTATTTCGAGTGAGAGCCTGAAATTCCTCAATCATGGCGTTACGCCAGTGTGGGATAGAGAGAGAGCTTGTTTGATGGTGGTGGGAAGGCTTGTCGGTGAGGGGAGTAGGGATAGGTTGGCATATTTAGGGTTGGGTTTGGTGATACCATGGGACAGCCGGGTGGTGATGGTGCGGGTAGGAGGGGGGATAGAGCTGCTGGGTATGGGGGCGATCGAACGGGGGAGGGGGGCGATTGCGCAAAGTTTCTGGAAGGAAGGGGCGATCGCACGAATCTGGGGGGCGATCGCGCGGGTTTTCTGGTTCGACGTGGGTTGTTTCGGGCTGACTGGAGGGTGATGGATGGTTAGGGGAGGGAGGGTTTGAGAGGGCGTGGGTAGGGGGAGGGGTGGGGAGATTGGGTGGTGGTTGAATGGAGGGTGTAGTATTTAGGACAGGGAGAACTAGAGTGTGCCAATCGGAGGGAGGGGGAGCGAAAGCAATGGGGGGAATGGAGGTGAGGGAGGTGTAGGAAAATGTGTTTTCAACAAAATGGACATGGCGGGAGGTGTAGACTCGATGGGAGGTGGGGTCAAGGCAGTAATACGCACTTTGCGTGGGTGAGTAACCAACAAAGATACATGGAATGGATTTAGGGGCTAGCTTGTGGGGGGTATAAGGGCGAAGCCAAGGATAACAGAGACAACCAAATCTTCGTAATTTGGTGTAGTTTGGTGGGGAATGGAATAGACGAAGGTAGGGGGAATCATTGTTGAGGGTGGGGGTAGGCATTATGTTTATGAGATAGGTGGCAGTGGTGAGAGCATAGGGCCAAAAGGTGAGGGGTAGGTTGGCATGGGAGAGAAGGGTGAAACCCGTTTCAACAATGTGACAGTGACGACGTTCAACATACCCATTATGTTCAGGAGTGTGAGGTGGAGTGGTGAGATGAGTGATACCGTTTTGAGCGAGAGTGGTTGTGAGTTTGAGGTATTCACCCCCGTTATCGGAGTAGACTTAGATGATAGGACGTTGGAAGTATTTTTCGACTAGTGTTTTGAAACGAAGGAATGTGTTGTAGGTGTCAGATTTGTGTTTTAAAGGGTAGAACCAAATGTATTTGGTGAAGTGGTCGACAAAGATGACATAGTATTTAAATTTGTCAAGGGAATAAACTGGAGAAGTCCATACATCAGAAAATATAAGATCTAGAGGAGCATGTAAAACTAGAGAAGAGGATGCAAATGGTAGTTTGTGGCTTTTGTTAATGAAACAAGAATTACACGGAGATAAACTAGAGGAAATAGATAAATGGAATTTGCTACGTAGTAGACTAAGAATGGGGGAAGCGGGATGGCCTAATATATGATGCCACAATTGCGAAGAGATGACGCTTGAATGAGCTTGAATGGGCGGAGGGTGCCAAATGTAGACGCCATCCTCAAGGTCTCCGTGGATAAGGGTTTTGCTCGTAGCTTTGTCTTTAATGAGAAAAGATGAGCGTGAGAATTCAATAATGGCATTATTGTCACGACAAAATTGAGATACAGAGAGAATGTTACGAGTGATAAGAGGAACATGTAAGACATGATTGAAAAGAAGAGGGGGAGAGGATGTGGAGAGAGAGAATGAACCTATGTTAGAGATAGGAAAAGAGGAACCATCTTCGATAATGACGTCGTCACTGCCATTGTAGGGTGTGTGTAAGGCTAGGTTGGAGAGGTCATTAGTGATGTGATTGGTGGCACCGCTATCAATAAGCCAGGAGGGAGGGGGAGAGGGAGTATGGTGGGCGGCTGAGTGGGGTTGGGATTTGGATTTCGATATTGGCGAGGTTAAGAGGAGCAATTGACGGTGGGGTGGTCACGTTTGAATTGACGACATTAGGAGATGATATGACCAATGGTACTAAAATATTGGCACTTGCCCTTGTAGGGGAAGGGTGATGGTCTATGGGAGGAAGGAGAAGGATTGGAGGTATGGTAGGAGTTATGGGTGGGTGATGGGCGGACTTGGGCGATGAAGGCGATGGTGGGGAGGGTATTGGTGGAGGAGGGGGAGCCGGCCATAGGGATAGAGGGGAGGAAATTTGCCGAATTTTTGAAGGGGTTTAGGCTATGAATCTTTGAAGCTCTGATACCATGTGAGATTTAGAAAACCCTTAGGTTGTTTATTCACAAACTCTTAATATATATATACAAGAGATAGTCCTATTCTAATAAGGAGAAGAAGTTTTCTTATTCCAATCATCATATTCTAATAAGGAGAAGGAGTTTCCTTATTCTAATCATCCTATTCTAATAAGGAGAAGGAGTTTTCTTATTCTAATCACAATACAAATATTTAGTTGCCTAAACTAAATACATGAGAATATTGACTAAGAAATTAGGAATAATATAGAGAAAATCAAACAAATAACTTTAGAAAACTTTAGAAGGAGATTCCTTAATATCCTTAATAATAATGACAGTGATGTATTCTACTTCTCACTTTTTATGAAGGATACTATAGATAAATTTAACTTTTTTTTCCCGATATTCATTTATGAAAAGAGGGTGAAGAAGGAGGGGGGGGGGGTAGAGGGAGTATGATTTATTTTCAATGCCAAATTCAAAAGCCTCTAGGTAGTGTAATCGAGCACAAAATGGGGAGAAACGCGTTTCTCCGTCGCGTATGGAGAAACGGGGTTTGGTTTGTCGCGCGACATACTTAGCCACAACAACTCGGATATCACTTCCTCGCTCGGATATCCTATTCATTGAATATGGATATCCGTAAGCTTTGGAAAGGATATCCGAGAAACCAAAATATTTTTCTGGATATCCTTTTCAAAGCTTCTGGATATCCATATTCAATGTTCTGGATATCCAGAAGCTTTAGAAAGGATATCCAGAAAAAATATTTTAGTTTCTGGATATCCTTTTCAAAGCTTCTGGATATCCATATTCAATGTTTTGGATATCCAGAAGCTTTGAATAGGATATCCAGAAACTGGCTATGTATGTCGCGCGACAAACCAAGCCCCGTTTCTCCATAAGGGACGGAGAAACGCGTTTCTCAGCAGACCTACTCGTAATCAGGTACTCCCTCTTTCACTAAATGAATAGTGAAATAAAAAACAAAATTATCAAGAACAGAATTTGAAAATAAAAATAAAAATCTATATTCATTTAGTAACAAGTTAACAAGGAGATTATCCGTTATTTACTTTAGGTTTAATTCCACGAGGCCCCTTTTTTCCAAATCATTTTTTATAAAAGCTCAAGCGAGATTCAAAAGTCTACACACACTATTGAAGGCCGAGATCAAAATCCCATAAAACCCCTCTCATGTCATCATCATCTCTTATACCCTAATGCATACGAGTTATTTTTTCACAATTTGAGGGAACAAATGACTCTTATATCTAGATATAATAATAATTTCAGTCTTATAACCTTATGTATAGGAGTGTATTTTATTTTATTTTTTTGAAAAATATGAAAAATTGTGGAAAAAATTAAAAATACTTTTATATACCTAATTATAAATAATCTTATTCATTTTGGTATATGAAGATATAGGAGAAGATTCTTTAATAAACTATGACTCTTTTATTATTATTTTTAAGAAAAGATGAAAAAATGTGTGAAAAAAAATTACTCTTATATCTAGGTATAAGAATATTTTTAGTCTTATACCCTTGGGTATAAGAGTGACGGGGGAGGAGTATATATGAGCATGGGTTTATGTGAAATTTTGCATCTCGTTTGTGCTTTTATAACTTTTACATCTCGTTCAGGGGCCCTAGGGTTCTCAGCCCTTTACTTTAATTTCGTAATGTTATTTCTTGGAAAAAATACCGAAAAGTCCCTTTAATTTTTTTTTGAGAAATACTCCTCATCCTATTACAACTTACACACTACCTATTTATTATTTATACGGAAATTAAGGAAAATGTTATTAAGGTAGGGTATAATAATTGAATTATTATTATGAGTATGACACATGGGTCCTATTACAATAAAAGTAAAAAAACATTTTCATTTTAGAAAGTAAGTGATATGTAGTGGGACGGATGAAGTATAGTATAAATATATTAAATTCATTACAAAGTAAATTTGTATTTATGATAATTATTTTTTAAAAACTTACAACACTAATACAAAAATAAATCTTTATCCCAAAAGAGAAGTTGCATATTAAGTACCAATTAGTCCCTCAGCCAAATAAAAACTACCTTTAAGGGCTAACATTATCAAAACAGTCAAAAAGTCCCTCAATTTTTTTGGACCAAATTGCCCCTCATACCCCTCTCCCTCACGTGTGACGCGTGACAAGATTGCCTTGCCTGCTTTCTTTCTCTCTCCTTTTCTCTCTCTTCCTTTTTTTTTTCTCTTAAATTTTTAAAATACAATATCTCAAAACTTAAAATTCGAAAAAATTATCTGAAATAACTGTTTTAATCGTATCGCCAAGACGAATCAAACAAGTTCACTCATCATATATTTAAAATTTTATAATAAAAATAAAATTATTTTTCAACAAATGTGAAATAGATTTCACATTTGTTCTATAAAAGAATGACATAAAACAATGAAATCTTTCACACAGTTATGCACAATAATTGAGAAAGTGACCTCACAATCATAACTGAGAAATTGACCTCACAGTTGTGCACAAACATTCATGAATAACAAATAAATAACGGGTAAACCAAACATACTAAGTATAAAATTAACTGTGAAATTGACCTCACAGTTCTCAGTTTAGAAAGGTCAAAAATCAAACCATTTCATATTCATAAATAAATGTGAAACTGACCTCACAGTTTTAGAAGTGTGAAAAATATTTCACAGTTATTCACATCACAACCAACAACTGTAAAATAGACCTCACAGTTGTTGTTCTATAAAAGAATAACATAAAAACAAAGAAATCTATCACACAGTTATGCACAATAACCGAGAAAGTGACCTCAACAATCATAACTGAAAAATTGACCTCACAGTTGTGCATAAACAATCTTGAATAACAAATAAATCACGGGTAAACCACACATACTAAGTAGCAAAATACCTGTGAAATTGACCTCACAGTTATCAGTTTAGAAAGGTCAAAAACCAAACCATTTCACATTCATAAATAAGCGTGAAACCGAACTCATAGTTTTAGAAGTGTGAAAAACATTTCACGGTTATTCACATCACAACCAACAAGCTGTGAAATAGACCTCATTTTGTTGTTCTATAAAAGAATGACATAAAAACAAAGTGAAATCTATCACACAATTATGCACAATAACCGAGAAATTGACCTCATAGTTGTGCACAAACAATCATGAATAACAGATAAATCGAGGTAAACCACACATACTAAGTTGCAAAATAAGCTGTGAAATTGACCTCACGGTTCTCGGTTTAGAAAGGTCAAAAACCAAACCATTTCACATTCATAAATAATTTTGAAACCGACCTCACAGTTTTAGAAGTGTGAAAACATTTCACGAGTTATTCACATCACAACCAACAAGCGTGGAAATAGACCTCACTATTGTTCTATAAAAGAATGACATAAAAACAGTGAAATCTAACACACAGTTATGCAGAATAACTAAGAAATTGACCTCAACAATCATAACTGAGAAATTGACCTCACAGTTGTGCACAAACAATCATGAATAACAGATAAATAATGGGTAAACCACACATACTAAGTGATGGCAAACCTCAAGCATCCCATTGACATTAGAAACAAGGTCACATATACCGTAGTAGATAAAATATGAGGTGGAAAGTAGCTCAAGCACACCAACACATCACTGTTCAGAAGGTTCAAACACAGTAGAGCCAAGGTATACTTGAAACCAGTGTTCTAAAAATCGGCCTAGGCGGCCGCTGGCGTCACTTTAGCGGCGCCTAGGCGTTAGGCGGAGGCCGGGCACCGCGATTTATGGCTAGGCGGGGCAATTAGGCGCTAGGCGGGCTAGGCGGGGCTAGGCGATCTAGGCAGCTGGGCGGGATTAGGCGGGACTAGGCGGGGCTAGGCGGGGCCTAGGCGGAAATAGTGCTGGATCTGGTTATTTTCGAGAGCCTGCACCACCTGTTAGAAATTATATGGTAAGCACAATCAATAGTTCTCAACAATTTGGGGTACCAGCTAATCAAACAGGTCAGTATGTAAGCCAATATGGTGGTGGCTTTTAGTCTAAAAAATATGTGAGTAAATTTTTTTGGTTATGCATAATGGTAATCTGTGTTTATCCTCTTGAATTTGTCACTATGGACAGAAAACTATGGAATATATATAAAAATGTGTGTAAATTCGCGGCCCCGCCTAGGCCCCGCCTCGGCCTCGCCTAGGCGCTTTAGGCGCTAGGCCCGGCCTCGCCGCCTAGCAATTTTTAGAACCTTGCTTGAAACTGTAACTTCAGGCTATCTCAAGCTGTGGGTATTCTGTGAGAGTAATAACTCAGATCTGGAGAACCTTCAGGCAGCTGATTCCGAAAAACATGGTCAATAATACCATCCATAATATTTTCATCATCTGCAACAAATAGATTAGATCCAAGACAGATTTTCCTGTACTGAATGAGTTTTTCATTTGTAAGATCATTATTGGTGAAAAAGAAGGGTTGAAGAGTAAATGTGAGGTGACGTCGGCCACCAATCTTCTCTACTGCCCAAAACTGAATCAATGTGTCAGCATAGTGGGATAAAGGACAAGAGCAAAGATTGGTTGATGCTTCCTGGCTCCAGAAAACCCATTCTCCTAGGTAATGCCCATTGTGCCAGTGTAGTTTAGTTGGCTTCATATCATCCAAAAATTTAGAAAGATGACCATCAATAACTGTGTTTTCTGAACAAAAAGGATCCATCAGATCCGATCCCTTTCTCTCCAACTGAATTCCACAAAGTAACCACAACCCTTCTCCTTCTTTCCTAGTCGGTGGCTGTGTGTATTTTCTGAATTGTAATGGAACCAACAATGCTACTGGATCTTTAAACCTGAATTTTCATATCACCAATCAAAGCAGTAGAAATAGAAACTTATTCTAAATAACAAAACTACAAATTTATGTCAACAAAATATATGGTGCAGAACTCTCAGTTTCACAGTTATTCACATCACAACCAACAACTGTCACAGAAATGGTGATATGTGGAACATTGCTCAACAAAATGTGGAACATTGCTCAACAACTGTCACAAAAATGGTAAAATAAGCAGCATAACAGAAAGCAAAGAGCGTTCACAGAAATGGAAAAGAAGAAATGACAAAAAACAACTCCAGTCATCTATTGACTGCATTATATACACATTAAGCTGAATATATAGCATATGTGGAACATTGCTCAACAAAATGCCAACTCTCGAACTAATATATTTCATAGAAGAAAATAGTACGTAAAGTAAACTCTTGAATGGTTGTATGTAATAGCCAGACAATTAGTTTCTATCTAGATAGTGTGTGGAGATACCCCTCTTTCAGTTATGTTGTAGTTAACTTTGATTGCTAATGACAGAGAGGGGTGTAAGGCTAATCCTATGTCTATTTTGGGGTTCTTATCAGCCTTAAATCATCCTTGATCGGACTTCATTTTTCAACCTAGAGATGTCGATAATATTCTTGGAATGAAACATAGATGAGGATTTCTCTGGTGAATCAAATTATGCTTAAGTCCATCACTGCATCTCATTGGCATTTCATTACAAAAAAATTACTAACTAAATCCCCAGAATTCAAAGCCAATTTCTCATTAAAATTTGGTCTTTTATCACAAATTGACCAGAAATTATACAAAACAAAGGCAAATGAGCCAAAATCATATTCCTCATGTTCAGAAACATCAATACTTATAAGCATCATAAAACTCAAATCTTAAGCATCTAAAGAGAAAAACACAAAATGGGTTCTCGATTAACAATCTAAAGAGACTGAAATTGCCATACAAATTTCGTATACATTGAAAAATATGGAGATTCAGAAGTACCTTTGAGTGAAAGATACTGAAATTGGCTCTCGATACAAACGATCGGCTCTTGAATTTAACAACGATTAACTTCAATAAAGGGTGAAATACAGAATCAAAGCGATCATCAATCGGCTCCCGAATCAGAGACTTTCTTCTCAAGTCCGGCGCATACGGCAGTGAATCATCGGTGGTGGTTATGGGTATGACAGTGGCAGTCTAGCTAGCCATGGAGCTCGCCGGTCGCCGGTGGTGGAGAAATTGCGCATTGCGGATAGAGAGAGAAGAGAAGTTACGGATAGAGAGAGAAAGAGAATGAGGAAGGTTAGTTTTGGCAATTTAAATTATTATAAATAGGGCAGGGATTCTACGGTCGTTTTAATTTCAACTCTTGGACCCTAAGGTAGAATTTGAAATGTACTGTTTTTATTGGAAAATTCCACCATATCTCAAGGTTTTATTGGTAAAAATCCCTTTAATCAATTGAATTGATTTTTTACTAATAGTTTACAAAATTAATTTATTTTCATAAATTTTAAGAATATTTATTGAACGGGTTTATATTGATACATCATTAATTTTCTTAAGACTAATATAAAAACATTTAATTTTTATATTTTATAAAATAACGTATGTTAAAAAAATCAAATATTCTCTCTGTTTCACTTCACTTGATACCAATTTTAATTTTCGGTCATACCACTTTATTTGATACTGTTTAAAATGGTAAATTTCTACATTCACAACATCAGTCAACATATTATTTTTATAACTCATTTTCTCTACTATTTACTTTTTATACTCATAACATTTCTAACATTATTTCTCTTTTCTACTTTTTTTTTTTAATTTATATGTCAAAAATTCAATATCAAGTTAAATGAGACGGAAAAAATATATGATTATGATGTTTATTTTACCACTGAGGTGGCAGTATCAATTATCCATCAGGGTACCCCCAGTATCAATTGCACACGTACACCTATGCATGAATTTATTCTCTTTTTTAATCCTTATCCAAATAATCCAGCCGGTTTCCTCTCTCTCCTCATTACATACAATATAAAATTACATATCCGCCACCCTGACTGCATAGGGCACATTCCGCGATTTATCTCCGCCAGCATACTGAGAGGCCGGTACCTGGTGGTCCAGGATTGATTCGGCGAAGCTGGGGAACCCGGGTAATAAAAAAAAAAATAAATAAATAAAATTACATATCCCCCAATTATTCAATTAATTCTTTCCTAATTACCTCTTTTTCTCTCTATTGATTTTCTTGCTCATATCAATCTCTCCAATTTTCGAGAAAAGGATGGTCAATTACAATCCACGACCTTTCCGGCTCTATGGCATCTATGGAAAATAAATTAATTTGAAAAAATAACAAATTTACCCTTCTTAAAAGTGTTTTCCTTTTTTTTTTTTTTTGAGAATTTCATAAAAGTGTTGAATTTTTCAAAATATTAATAAAATAATCCATATTTTAATTTTCAACCCAAAAATATAGTAATATATAACCTGGGTCTTAATTTCTAGGAAATTCTTGAAAGTGTACCATTTTTTGTAACTATATTTAACGGTATCAACGTAATAAATGTCCGCTTTCTACAACCTTTGACCTTTAAACAAACGAAGATCCTTAATTAAACAGAAAATCTGTGAAAATGTCTTCCTAAATTAACGATCCAATACACACATATGAGTATATAATCAGCCTTTCATAATCACTATTTCAACATCTTCTCTAACCCCAAATTTTCTTACCCTTTCCAAATAATTTTCTTCTCATTACAATGGTTCTAACAAACATGAGCTTGGTGAAGAAGACGACTCAAGGCAGAAAGAAGATAGAGATCAAGAAAATAGAAGAAGTAAACAACTGTCAAGTCACTTTCTCCAGATTTTCGGCCACCCAAGCCCGGAGCTAGTGGTAGACAAGTACTTAACAGGTGGGACCACCTCAAAACCCATCAACGACCTCGCCACAAAAACCCTAATTCACCCTCAACCGATGAACGAGTTCAACCAACACTACTCGGAGATTTCTAAAGAGTTAGAGAAGGAGAAGAAAAAGAAGGAAAATATTGACGAGTCAAATATGATGAATAATGGGGCGTTATGGTGGGACAAGCCGATTGAAAGTTTGACTATTGATGACCTCAACAATTTGCACACAGGTTCTTGCGCCCAATGCCCACCTGTTCTCAATACAACCTCCGAGTAATGGCGGCCAGCTCACTGCACTTGAATGGGTCAGTCGAGATGGACTCTGCGGCAAATCCACTGCACTCAGCCGTTCCATCTCGATCTCGGCTTCTTGCTCGGGGAATAAATCTGCAACGCCGAGGAAGACATGGTTATATTACGAGAAGGATTAAAGACAACATGCAAAAAACATTAAGTATCAAAGACGAGCGAAAAATAATTACATCCTGCTACATCAGCCTCTCTAAGGCACTGATCGATGGGAGGGAGTTTACACCTCGCACAATCTTCAAGGAAGACAAAGCCGGGGTGCGTTCTCCAGTCATTGAAACGTCTTCCCCTCTTAACATCAACGAGGGGAACCACCCCGTCCTTCGGCCCCGGCATCAACCCGGCTTGGACATAATACCGATCGTCGGATTCTAAGGCCGGCCAGTCAAGGAGCCCGACCTCGGCAAATTCCTCGAGGCGCTTGATCAAGTCCTTGGTTCATCCATACTTCTGCACTAGACCCGAGGTAGTTGGCACGTCATAAGGGGAAGGGAACTCCCAGCCTTGCCGGCTCTCAACCCTTATCACATGATTTCCCAACCTCCAACCTTGCTAGACATTGGGAGAATAATTTTTGGATTCTTGGGTTCACTCCGTATGACGAGGAGGTGACTACCCTTCACATAACTGATCTGGAAAAAGTTACGAAAAGCTCCCATGGTAGGCTCGTAACCTAGGCTACGCAGAGCACAATGAAACTGACGAGGACCCTGGTTCCGTTAGCCCCCAACATGGCCGAGACAGCCCTCATGCCACCCAAAAATTCGTTGATGAAGGGGTCCAAGGGGAGACGCCTGTTGAAATTGTTTGAAGTAGAAATGGACATGATTATCGTTGTAGTAAAAACTCTTCTCATCCTTGTCATCCTTAAAAATGGGTTTGCCGACGTAAGTTAGCATGTACTCGTTCTTATCGACCCCGTACGTGGTATATAACTTCTCCAACATGGGGTCCCCGGCCTTGGGTGGTCTCTCTCGGCCTCGTCCACCTCCTCGACCTCCCCTTCCTCGACCTTTTTTGCCCTCAACCTGAGCACCCTCAACGAAGGCATCAACTATCTTGGTAGACGAGGAGGTCTCTCCCCCTCTTCCCGTCATATCTGCAAAAAGACGAGGAATCAAAGTTAGTAACCTCGTCCATGGCTGACCTTAAGACGAGGAAGAGGGATATCCCCCCTCGTCATTGTAGATAGGCCGAGGAGGGAGCCTTACCACTCAGACGCTCACGAACTATGCGATCCGAGGAAGGGTATAACAAATCTATATGCTCCATTATCTCGGCCCTATCCTCAAGCAGGACTATGCTACGAGATGAGGAATAAACCCGGTCTATCCTCATACTATCTGGGTACTGGATGAACATTTGAGTACGGCCATAGTTCCTTAACATCTCTCCTATGTCAGCATCAACCATGGTTCTCTCTCTCTCCGGTAAACTCTCAGATTGCCCTTGTGGTATCCATAAATGAATCGGGGGGAATGGTCCCAAGAACGAGCCATTTCTAAGGGAGAATCAAGGATGAATGGGGGAATTCATACAAGATTCAAAGAAATTCATCCAAAATTCATAGAGAATCAAAATTTTCTGAAAAAGCTTCAACAATCTTAACAATGGCAGTTTTTGAAACCTAAAACCCTACCAAAACCCTAAGCATGGGGAAATCAAGTACGAAAAAGCATAAAAAGGAAGAAACGTATACCTGTTGGTTGGAATGCGGTCGGAATCGAGCACTGAAACAACTTCACCGGAGAAATCAAGCTCCGCCGGAAACTGGGTTTGGGAAAGACTCAAGAAATTCGCCGGAGGGTTTTGGACGCCTAAACCTTGCCAATATGCTCTCAAGTATCATGGGAACAGAAAGGTTAAAATGAAAAGGGGTTCTAGTTTTTATACTCACCAAAACCAGGTCAAACCCGAAAGTAAAATGGGCCACCGGGTATGGCGCCCCAAACATTTAATGCCAGCAACAACTTCCGAGGCATGTCAGACCGAGGGGCCCACCTCTCATCATCATGGCAATAACCGGCGGATAATGAAACGGCGCACTACTGAAACGTCTCTGACGCGTGGCAAACCTGTTCGTATTCCGTAAGCCGAGGACGAGATGACTTTCTCCTCATCTTAGGCCGAGCTAGAAAATCGGGGGCCACTGAACAGTATAAACCGAGATACGAACATGGGCTTGCCTGGGTCAGGCCCAAATGGATTGGGCTATAAACATAATCCACGTATAAGTTACTAGAAGCAACCGTGGGCTTCCCCGGTCTCGTATATCATCATCAACAAGGCTAATCTTAGCCCAACAGGCAAGTATAAATGCCCCAATTATGAGTGTCGAGGATACCTTCCTCGTATGCCGAGAGGTACTTTCCTCGGCCTTACCATTGTCAACGGGCTCTGCATACCACTTTCCTTGGCTCATCGTGCTCCGAGAGGTCATGAATGACGAGGAGAGAAAAGTTCTTACCTCGACATATCTTCATATGACGAGGAGACAAAATCATGCGTCTCGGCATATCCGCATGTCGGCAGATCATCAACTGACGAGGTAGCAAAATTATGCATCTCGGCTTACACGCAAATGCCGAGATGAGACATTTGTATTCCTCGGCTATCCGGCGAGCAGATTGAACAGTCCTATTCAAATAAGGATTCAACAATTATTATCCAATCAGGATTGTCTCCATCTACATCAATTCAAGTCAGACAATGACTCCTTAACAGATATAATCCTCTGGGGATTATATCTTATCTCTTTACAAGTTCGATTCAACATGGATTTTATCAATCCATCCCTATAAATACAAGCCATATAGCACATTATTTGATACATTACTTTTTTACATACAGAAACTCTGTCAATTTAGTTTCTCATCACAAAACCGTGACTTATTCTCACGCCAGAGGGTCTTCGCCGGTCAAGCCCCGACTTAGTTTACGTGCTTTGTCTTACTTTCAGGCCTAGCAATCACCGGAGCAAACGATCGCTTGGATTTGGGCTGATTTGACGATTTTGGCATCATCAGTTCAGTTCTGTTTGAAAGCTCTTTGTATTTAATTCGAATTTTTGTATGTGTTACTGATGTGATGAATTAGGGTTTTTATTTGCAAAAAGTATGGAAATTATTTGCTGTAGCCTGTAGGATAGAAATAGATTGATTGGAGTTAACGTATTTTAGTATAATGCCTTGAATTTGATTGCTGCCTTAATTGCTCATTTTACCTCTATTTTCACATACTCATTTTTTTATATCTCTCTTTCTCAGATCAAAATTTGGTGGATATCGATGACTTGGAAATGTTGGATTCTCCTCCTCCGTCTGCTCCTAAGACTATTAGTTCAGGTGATCTCGTGTAGTTGAAAGTGTGTTGAGTAGTGACTATCAGCGTCACTACTCAAACGCACTTTCAACTTCTCGAGATTACCAAGAAAGTCACAAGCAGTTGGATTCTCGTTTAGAAAAAGCAACTTTGTCACGGTTTCTATCAGACAATTTACTTGTAGTTGTAGATTTGGTTGTGCTATTTTCATTCAGGGTAAAGAACCATGTCATTGTTCAAGGGAACCAAACTCAGTTGTTAATGGACCAATCTTCAGGTTGCACATCCTCTTTTTACTTATATTATATTTTAAACCATGCCTTATATTTGCTGATTTTGGAGTTAATATCAGGCTGTGAACTGAGATTCTGCATGTTGGATTTACTTGGTTTAAGAATTTTTTTGTGCTAGAATTGAGTTGTCATATGGTGCATTTGGTTTGCATAATGTAGAGTAAATGCTAAGGTTGCATTACCACTTCTCAAGTTAAGGCATCAGTAGACTGAGAATTGTGTGCTTGGGTTAATTGAGTTAGAGTTTTCCTTTTTATGCTTTGTGCTGGTCTTCAAATTTGAACTTTCCAAGGAGTATGTATGGCAAATGAACTCAGTGTTGAGGTGTGCATGTGTGTGTGTATGTTGGATTATTTGCAGCTTCTTTGTACATATTTTTCTCTGTAGATTATTTTTCTTATGCAATATTTCTGGTCTTTAATTCTATCAATGCAAACACTCTCTCTCTCTCTTTCTCTCTCTATTTCTCTCTCTCACTCACATAGTGTATGTATGTGTGGTGTGTGTAATGAAAGGTGGAGGGTGCATCATTTGAAGATGGAAGGACAGCTAGCATTTGGGACACTTCTGCTCATTTTGGTTAGAACTAAATCCCTTTTTTTTTTGTTTATGCCCAATAAACTATGTGACTAGAATTTTGTTTCCTTTCCTTTCAATTTTCAACAAAAAAGTTTAAAAAATGATTTTTCAACAATTGCAGGTTACTCAGGTGGAAGCAATGCAGACATTGCATGTGATGAGTATCACAAATACAAGGCTCATACATCATTTTTTCTTTTTTGTCTAAATATGGATAGAATAAAATCACAATTGCCAATTCAAACTGTAAACTATATCTTTGTGGTAAAAACTATTTAGCTAATTTCTTTGTAATTGCGTAAGTTAAACTAGTAAGTAAGTGTGTTTTTTTATTTTGTCTGTGTTTGAAATAGTCTAAATTGGCATATGTAATGGTCTAAATTGGCATATGGGCCATCCGTGCTGGCCTGGGGTAGTAAAATAATTGAATACTTTTAACTTTGGATTGGCTCGTAGGCCCGATGGTCACATGAGCCGGACTTGACTTTTCTTAGGCCCGCTAATTGTTTAGGCCCGATCTGGCCCGACCCGTCCCAGTCCGGCCTGTTTTGTTTGACAGCTCTACTTGCTACCATGCTTGTAAAATAACTTTTGTACATTATTTTGTGCTTTTAATATACTAGCATTGCACCCGTGCGTTGCACGATGATATAATTTTATTTATATATTCTCATTAAAAAAAACATTTCATTTTAAATTTACAGCATATTTAATATATATATATGTGTATTTGTGTGATTAAAAACTAAAACAAATTTATTTTGCCCCAAAATAAATATTTATTTTTATCCTAAAAATCATTCATTTTAATTTGAAGTCGTAATAGTAAAAATAAAAAACAACAACAAATTAATCTATTAATTAACATAATTAGCAGGCTCTATTATTATGTCAGTTATTCATTGTATCATCCAATATATTTTGATTTTTTTTTTATATGGAGATAAATATTTTTATTAAATGTAAATAGTGGGATAAAATGAGGTATAAAATAGTTAGTAAATAATTGTTTTAAGTATAACATGTGAGACTAATTGAATAAATAAGCACGAAATTTTTTATAAAGTCATTATAGCAAGGTTTTGACATTTCTTAAAAAGTCATTATTACATTAAATTTCAGTTATCTTAAAATAGGAATCTCAAAAATTTTCCTTAAAATTTCATTATTACATCAAATTTCAGTTATTTTAAAATAGCAATCTCAAAATTTTTCCTTAAAATGTCATTATTACATCAAATTTCAGTTATTTTTAAATAGTGGAACACGTAACAAATTACATGAATATCCAAATAAATGTTTTTTATTTATTTATGTGTCATTCTAATTTTTTTTAGGAATTGTTGAGATTTATGATAAGAATATTTTTATGCTTAGTTTTCTACTCATTTGTCCCAAATGGATCACGTAACCAATAAAACTTTTAATTTACATTTGCTGAAAAAAGAACATCAAATAAAATCTGAATGAAAACTTCTTTAATAGTGGAACTAAGTGATTGTCATTCTTATATTTTGGGTATAATACATTTTTTAATCAAATAAAGTTTACATAGCATGGAATCTCAAAGGGTAAGGCTTTTAAAGCAACTTTTCATTTCCTTATCATTATTACTTTTAATTTTTTATTCAATGTATCATAATGAAATACTTATATTTAAAATTCTATTTTAGCAACATTTTGGAGGGAAAATTGTGTCTTTCCTTTATTTAGAAACTATTTCGTTTTTATATATACTCCGTCCCAATAGTCCCAATAGTAGCTTTCCATTTTGCCATTTTGGGTGTCCCGTTAATAGCTTCCACTTTCCTTTTTTGGCAAAGGAATCTTCACTATTCCCTCCACTCATTCTCTCTCCTCCATTATTTTAATACTCACAACACCATTATAATTTACTATTCTCTCCACTCATTCTCTCTCCTATTTTCAAATTACACTCACATCATTTTTACTTTCTCCCAATTCCTTAATTTGCGTGCTGCCCAAAAAATGGGCAGCTCTTATTGGGACGGAGTAGTATATACTCCCTCCGTCCCACCCCACTTAAGAAAACTTTCCATTTTGGGCGTCCCACTTCACTTAAGAATTCCCAAAATGGAAACCTTAAATCACTATTCTCTCCACTCATTCTCTCTCCTACATTATTTTAATACTCACAACACCATTATAATTTACTATTCCCTCCACTCATTCTCTCTCCTATTTTTAAATTACACTCACAATATTTATCTTTTCCTTAATTTCCGTGTCATTTCAAAAATTCCTAAGTGGACTGGGACGGAGGGAGTACTTTGTAAAAAAATAAAAAAAGAATTTGCACACAGGTTCTTGCGCCCAATGCCCACCTGTTCTCAATACAACCGCCGAGTAATGGCGGCCAGCTCACTGCACTTGAATGGGTCAGTCGAGATGGACTCTGCGGCAAATTGACTGAAATTGATGTGGGTAGAAGAGTTCGCCTTATTGGGTGGGTCGCTCTTCACCGTATTCATGGCGGCCTTACTTTTCTAAATCTCAGAGACCATTCTGGGATCATTCAGGTTCCTCATATTTACCCTCATCCTGTTTCATATTCAATTCAAAGTAATATTTTTAAAACTCAAGAGAAGAAAGAGTCGTTTATTTCATTAATTTAAGTTAGCTACTCCCTCCTTCCCAAACGAGCAAATTTGAATTTTTTTTGAACATTCATTTTGGGACGGAGAGAATACTATTTGACAGACATATTTATCTTGCATTAGACTACACAACTATAATATTTATAGATTACTTTGATAGGAGATACTACTTGCCCACCAATTTTATGATCTGGGAAATGTAAATAGATTCCTATGAGATTGTCATTTGAAACATGGTGGATTTGAATTAAATTCAAAACTAAGACGCCTTCAATGAAGGCAAAGAGAGAATACCAAATAGAGGTTCCAAATTGGTCAATTAGACCAAGTAATTAGGACGATGGTTATGTATTTAATTGTCGTTTATGATAGTTTTCTTGCATATTGTGGAGAAAAAATTATTGCTTTACTAGAAATAATAAGAAATACGAGCGTAAATGTACCAAATTTAAGTTTCTTTTAAATTTTAAATGTGACCCCCTTTGCGAGGAGGCACTGGGAAGGTTTGGCACCTCGATGTCAGCTCTTTAGCTTCTGCTTCTGAGAGATCAAACGGACGTTAGGATGCCTCAACTGCATACATCACTGCACTTCCTATATGGTCGTCGCTTGTTTCGCTTATCAGCCTGGCCGGTCACTACCCAGCCATGCCTTTTTCTATTTCAGCGAATTCTTGTAATGCAATTTTTTCTCGCGACAAACTCGATATCCTGATGAAAGAGCCCCACCATTCTGGCCCTTTACTTCACCTTAAAGATTCATGTCGTCAAGTCTACCCATTCCAATTTTCATTCCAATCAAACCATCCACGGATTGCTTGATGCATTGTTTGTCACTACTAAAAAAACATCGTAGATGGCACGTATGGAAGCCTGGTCTTGGTTGCAAGCTTGTGGTCCAAGTCCAACTCACTTCAATTTTCTTTATCAATTAATTCCTAGGATCTAAAACATTTCATAGCTGAAGAGGATTTAGACCAAGTGCCTTTAGTTCAATGCGTTAAGGACTAACAAGATTGGCTATTAAAGAAGATTAAAATTTCATGCGCTGTACTGCATCCCAGTAAAAGTACCAGCTGGCACACTTTCTGCAAATAATTATATATTCTTGCTAATTTCTATGCGAACGGGTTAGGAAACATGTTGTAGGCTTAACCATATTTCGAAGCAAAAGTCGATAAGTTTTCAAAATTTGCAAGGCAGCATCGGGCCCCCGGACTTTCATAAATTAGGCTGCTGTATTAACTCAACAACTCCAGGCTAGAGGATGGTGAACAACACTTAGAGAGGAAGCAACAATAAGGATAGACGTCGGAGAAGAAAGTACTTTCCAACGAGCACGTCGATGCAGAAAACAGGGCATGTCTCAGCTCGTGGAAAGTTAGTGACAGTGAAGATGGTGGTTATAAGTTATTGCAAAATTCAGGATTGGGATTGTGGCTAGTTTGAAGCATTCCTTTTTTGTTTGATTGCATTTGAGTAGGCTTGGGATTAAAATTCAAGGAATAAACTGTTGTTGCTTCACTTTTGCCTAGTCTGGGTATGGATTTCAACCCTTTTTATAATGCTCCCTTGTCTTGCTCAAGGATTGGACATGTAGTATAGTACGTTGCAACTCTCGTTCTTCATCATGTGTTAATAAAGAGCTTAATTATTACTAGGGGTAGGATGGTAGGACAAAACAAAGTGAGAAAGGTTTTTATTGATTAAAATGGGCTGCCAATATATATATATATATATATTGATTTTCTAGCTCATATCAATCTCGTTCTTCCTAAATTTATATTATTGCAGATACTGTTTGAGACTTTATATGTTTATTGCAGAAAATCTTTGAAAATATCTTCCTAAATATTATTTTGGAATAAAGGGAGTCAAAGTTGTAAAAAGTTAAAAGAAAAAAAGAAAAATGATATATAGCGCAACACCAAATATTTACGCAAAAATTGGTGTGCGTTAAAATAAGGCCTTGTTTGAAGTTTGTTTGTGTTGGAGATTAATTTCAACCAAATTCTATTAAAAATAGAAGTTTAAAGTTGGATTGGAGGGTGAAATGGTTGTCATAAATGGGTTGGGCCTGAACAGTTAAGAACAGTTCGATGAAACCGATAGATCAAGTAAGGTGGGTAATAAACTGGAAATCAAACAATAATTAATACGTTGGCCCAGAAGATCAAGATAGCACTATATGCGACAAACGTGCGGCTTATATAGGAATTCAAATAAAGGCGAGAAGAATAACTGGCGGGAATATTAATTCGTGCCCATATTTTAGGTATCAAAGGGGATAACTTATGGCGAATCACCGGGTACGCTTTGTCGCCATAAAGGGTTTGTCGCAATAAAGGGTTTGTCGCCTAGCGACAAACGTGACTGATGGTCCAACCTTTGGGTGTATTGACACGTGGCACCCACCTCCATAATGTAAAACAGTGTAACGTGATGGGAATGTCAGTACTTTTTACTAACTCTGAGGGTAGTTGACTGACTTAGTGTAGATGGCTGACACGTGTCCTCCTAAGTATGGTCCATGATTACAAGGTGGTATAAATATGTAAAACTCTCCATTATTAAGTAAGTCTACTTTCTCTTTCTAAATCTCTCTCTTTTCCATTACAACAGAGATCCTTTCTTAAATCTAAAGAAAAGAAGCGATTCTCACGCCGGAGGGTTTCACCGAGTCACCCCGGTTTAGCTTATTGTTGCTTATGTGTGTAGGTCCCATAGCGAGCCATCCCAAGAAGATTAGCCGGAGTATCCTTTGAAGCGATTGAAGATTCAACTCTGATCAACACCATTTTCCATGGCGGCATCGGTTGGTTAAGTTCTTAGGGACACAGGCGTTTCTTCTTGAGGTGGCTAGGTGAAGTTTGGGAGGTTGTTGGTGGGTGCCGGAGGTGAGAGAGAAGATGGAGCACCTTGTTGTTGTTTGTTGGTGGAGCCCGAGAAGATTCTAAGCTGTCGGTTTGGTCGAAGGAGTAAAGGCTAATTGATTAGAAAACCAAGGAGGATTCTCGAGATAGTACTTGTTAAAGGTGTTTTTGGATTGTGATATTTATTCCAGGAAATCATAAAGTTGTCTTTGGCTGTAAAGGTTGTAAGTTCATTAGTACATGCATTAAAGGCATTGTGTTGTCAGAAAGTGACTTATAAAGTTGTCAGAACAGTTGGTTTATGGTGAAAAGGTGTGATTTGTCTTGAAGTGTATGTAAAAGTTTAACAGTTAGTTGGAAGCAAGTTATGGTGGTTGGACAAGAAAAAGCTACTCCTTCTAGGGTGGCCCAGAACCTAACATTGGCAACCCCAAATGCAAAGGATGCTCGTGCGGGAGGCTGAAAGCGGGATCGGAAAAGAGAGGTGGAGGTCCATACGTTCGAGACTAACACCGGTGTGAGGCGGGATAGGGTGGAGGAGGAAAGGGTGAGAGTGGAAAGAGCCAAAGCAGTAGATGAAGGCAAAGTTCCCGAAGTCGAAGAATGCGAAGTAAGAGAAAGGATTGAAAAGTTAAGGGCGGATAATGAGGCGTGGATGCATGTCTCGCCAATAATCAACAATTGAAGGAGTTACATGTGGAGCCCTCCCACATTCACTGAGAATTTACTAAATGGGCAAGCGGGAAGGTCCCGTGTTGGTGGGCAAAATCGGGAGGATAGCGCTAGCGTGGCCTAATAGACCAAGACGAGAATGTAGATACGCCGGCGCCCGGGAGGTTAGCGGAAAATCGAAGGCGAGATGATGACTTGGAAGCAAGAAAGAAAAGAAGAAAGAAAATACACCATAAGCCAGGCAATTCCAAAGAAGATTCTTATTACTTTGAATATGACAGCAATGAATCTAGTGGCTCCACGCACGACGAGGGACGCGGCAAGGAAAGGACCCAGATATCGCGACGTCATGATGATAGGCGACATCGTGGGAGGTCACCGCGGGATAAGGAGCGACGGCGGCAAGATAGGAAAGATAAAGATTATGATAAGGAAAGGGAGCGGAGAGCTGCAGAGGCGGCAAGTGGCGGCGAGGCCGAGAAGATCGTAGAAGCCATAAAAGCCGCGAGTTAGCCAAGGCTAGTGAGGCGAGAGAAGGCTAAGAAGGAAGAGGAACAAAGGTTAAGAAATGAGGTGGCTGAGATGGCGAAGAAAATCAAGGATTTAGAGGCGGGAATAAAGAAAGTGGAAGGGAAAAAGCCTTTTTTGGCTCCTTTCACCCAAAATATCAAAGGTGTTGCCCCAGACCCAGGTTTTCGAATGCCAACTTTATCAAGTTATTCAGGAAAGTCTAGAGCAGTAACCCATGTAGGAGGATTTGAAGCAACCATGTCGCCTGTTGGCCAGAGAATGAAGCAATTTTATGTCGAGCATTGGTGAGCACTTTGGCGAGATCATGCATTGGATTGGTTCTTGAGTACAACTGAAGATTCTATAACGGGGTATCAAGATTTCGGGGAGAAGTTCTTGGCGAGATTTAGTGCGTCGGGATCACAAACCAGTTCAAAAGACCCGAGTCATGTGCGATTTTAAGCAAAAGGATGGGGAGTGGGATTGCAACTTTCACGAGACGAGGTTCGTAGGAGTGGCCAATCAAGTTCTGATATCGCACAAGGCGAGATAATCATGTTGTATAACACCGGTTCTGGCCAGGGTCACTTCAAGCGGGAGTTAGGGATGAGATTGCCAAAGACTACGGGGAGTTGTATGAAAGAGTGCGAGGATTTTGTAGTGGAGCTAGAGTTAAGACAAAGGGGGTACAATTGCGAGTCGAGCCGTCAAGAAAGTGGCGAGTGAAAGGGTGGAGATAGTGCGAGATGATAAAAGGGGTTTGGCGGCAATAGAGGGGCAAGTCAAGCGGGAGGAGGCGGAGGCCGTGGAGAAGAGCGCACGGGGATCGGAGAGAGTTTAAGCGAAAGACAGACATCAAGTATAGCCGGTTGAACACTCCTATTAGCGAGATCATGAAGAAAATAAATCTGCCCAGAACCTTTTCCTATTACACCGAGGAGCTGAGTCCGTCTAGAGATCGAGAATAGTTCTTGTGAATTTCACAAAGATAAGGGGCACAAGGCGACGATTGTTATAATTTGAGAAAGATTGATTCGGGGAAGATTGACGGGGTTTTACACGGGAGTATTTGGAGGAGAATGTTGGGCGGGATGATCAACGTAGGCGGAGAGAAATTTGGTAGATGTCATTCACGACCCTTTACCCGGTGTGTCTCGGTTGAATACCCAAATCATGACCTTGACGCATACGTTTGATGTTCCTCGGTTCCCCGCCGGTCAAGATAGGGTGATCGGTTTTCCGGGCGAGTTGGCATTACCAAAAGCCGTGGGAGTCGGCCAATTATCATCACTATGTATCCGAGCAATAATATTGTGCGGCGAGTCATGGTGGACTGCGGGGCAAGTAGGAATGTGCTTTATTATGATGCTTTTAAAAGAATGAATTATACGAGAGGCAAATTTGGTGCCTCGCAAAAGGGATATCTTGAGGATTCACTAATCACTCGATTAAAGTTAAAGGGACGATTATGTTGGATGTTGAAATTGGTGAAGGAAAGGCTGGCGAGATGCGAGAATGTCGAATTCATGGTGATTGATCTTGTGTCTCCTTATAATGCTATAGTGGGAATCCCATTCATGTTGAGTTTTGAAATGGTTGTCAATTCCCCATCGAGAGGGTGAAGTATCCTACGGCAAATGGGATAGGTTGCTTGAAGAGTGAGGTGGTTCTTGTGATAAGAAAACAAAAGGAGATGTTGAAAGCTAAGACGAGAGTACAATTTCGATGACTTCCAAAGTAGAATCTAGTCACTAAAGATAAATATGGTTAAGATTGTAGAGGTGGAGAATGGTGAACCGAGATTGGATCATAACGGAGAGTATGAAGAATGGAACCGCTATGGTAGCCGAAGCGACAAACCAAGTGTCGGGACGAGTTTCGGGCGAAATCTGTATGTTGGAAGAAGCGGGAATCGGGTTGGCGGGATGTAGACTCCGATATGGTGGGAAAGGGTGATGATAGCGAAAAGAAAATTGTTGGGCGATGGAAATAGTGAATGCCGCGCCCCATATAAGTTATGCCGGGGTTGTAAGGCTTGTTAGTATGCGGGAGCCAAGAATTGAAGAAGTGGTTGAGGGAAACGTTAAAGTACTAATGAGCGAATCGAGGACGATTATGAAGCCATTGAGGTGGAGGACGCTCGGGGCGGCCTGCGGTAATGTCTTTGCCGATCTTAAGAAGCCCGCTCTGTGGGTATGAGGAAGAGGAAAAAGAATAGAGGTGGAGACGCTGCAGGTGCGGGATGAGCCGGATATCAAGGCGGGAGAAGAGTTGGAGGAGGTGGAAATCAATTGTTATTTTCTGAGCGAGAAGGTGAAGATTGGCAAGCAAGCTGTCGCGGGATGAGCGGGAAGCTTTGGTTGATTTTTTTGAAGGAAAATTTGGATGTATTCGCTTGGAGGCCGGAGGACATGAAGGGTATTGATGAGAGTGTTGCTCTACATTGTTTGAATGCGATCCTAGGTGGAGCCATTTAAGCAAAGGGTAAGGCATTTGTCGCTGGGAGAAAGAGATGGCGGTATTGGAAGAAGTGGAAAAGTTGTTGAAGGCGGGAATAATCGAGAAAATTCAATATCCGGTGTGGTTGGCTTGTCAGTAATGGTTTTGAAGTCAAACAAGAAGTGGAGAATGTGCATTGATTTTACCGATCTGAACACGGCATGTCCCAAGGATTGCTATCCTTTGCCCAGATTGATAAGTTGGTGGATTCCATTTCGGGTCACGAGTGTTCGGTTTTATTGATGCTTATTCGGGATACCACCCAGATTAAGATGGCGGAGGAAGACAAAGCGAAACGGCGTTTAGGACTCCAAAGGGAAATTTTTGTTACAAGATGATGCCGTTCGGCTTGAAGAATGCGGGGGCAACATATCAAAGGATGGTGAACGAGGTGTTTAAGTCGCAGATTTGGCGGAATATAGAAGCGTACATTGACGACATGGTGATCAAGACCCAGAGAGAATAACCACTTGTTGGATCTTCTTTGAGACTTTTGAGAACTTAAGAAGGAATTCAATGAAGTTGAACCACTAGTAAGTGCACGTTTGGTGTTACGGCGGGGAAAATTCTGGGATTCTTGGTCAACGAGGCGCGGGATTGAGGCCAACCCGAGAAAAAATTCGGGCGTTATTAGACATGTCGCCACCTAAGTCTATTCGCGAGATTCGGCGACTAAATGGGAGGATCATTGCCTTGGGAAGATTTATTTCGAAGTCGGCGGAGAGATGTTTGCCGTTCTTCAAAGTTTTGAAGGGCGAAGAAATTTGAATGGAGCGAGGAATGCGGAGCGGCTTTTGAAGAAATGAAAGCTTACTTAGGAAAGCCGCCCATTGTTGAAAGCGGCCATGTGGAGGAGGAATTGTTTGTTTATTTGGCGGCTTCGACTATGCGGTTGCGGCGGTGTTGGTGAGGGAAGACGGAGGAATTCAAAGGCTGTATACTATGTTTCCAAAGCATTAAGTGAGGTTGAATCGAGGTATTTTAATGCCGAGAAGTTGGCTATGCGTTGGTGGTGGCGGCAAGGAAGTTGAGGGCCTATTTTGTCGCTCATACCATTGTGGTGTTGACAGACGCGCCCTTAAGAAAGATTACTGCGGCAACCGGATTACGCGGGAAGGCTTTTGAAGTGGTCAATTGAGTTGACGGAGTTCGGCGTCGGCTATGAATCTCGTCGAGCTATTAAGGCGCAAGCGTTGGCAGACTTTATAGTTGAAACCTCATTTACCAAGTCACAGGCCGATGTAGTTGAGGAGCGCGAGAAAAAGAGGATGGCAAAGCGGGCTGAGCCAAGTTTGCTTGAAGAAAGGAAGAGGCCGGAGGATTGTTGGATTCTACATGTTGATGGTTCGTCAGCAAAAGACAGAGGAGGAGCGGGAATGGTTTTGATATCCCCAGATGCGGAATGTGAGTATAGGAAAGCCTTTAGGTTCAAGTTCCCAGTGTCTAATAATCAGGCGGAGTATGAAGCCTTGGTGTCGGGAATTGAATTTGCGCGGGATATTGGAGTAAAGAGGATTGTGGTCCATTCTGACTCTCAGTTGATTGTTAAACAAGTAAAAGGCGAATATGGCACGGTGAATTCATTCTTGATAAGATATTGTGATTTGGTGAGAAACATTTTGAATCACTTTGAGTTTTGGGAGTTGGTACAAATTGGGCGAGAAGAGAATTCGAGGCGGATGCGGCTGAGCGGAGTCGGCGGGAAGTGGAGGAAATGAAGCGATTGTGGATCCCTTGGTGGAGTATGTGGACACGCCGGCAATTGATAGATCCAGGGTAATGGAAATTGGAGAGACAGAAGCAAATTGGGTTACTGACATGAAAGATTTTTTAGAGAAGGGTGAATTGCCGCATGAGGAAGAAAGGGCTAAACTCGTAAAGGTGACTTCCCCGCGATTTACGGTGCAAGATGGAATCTTATATAGAAGATCTTTTTCAAAGCCATTGATGAGGTGTATAGAGCCGGGGACGGTGGCTAAGGTTTTATTTGAAATTCATGAAGGCGTCTGTGGAGGTCATCCGGGGGCGAGATCTCTTGCGGAGAAGGTGTTGTTCCATGGTTATTATTGGCCAAGCTTGAAGAAGGATGCGGAAGAGTATGTTCGGAAATGCGAGAAGTGTCAAAGGTTTGGGAATATTCCGCGCCAACCCGCCACTGAGCAGACGCCTATTGTCGCGACGTGGCCTTTTGATATGTGGGGCATAGATTTGATTGGGCCATTTCAAAGGCGAGGAGGGTGCCGGCATGTGGTCGTTGCGGTGGATTATTTTACGAAGTGGGTGAAGCGAAAGCCTTGGCAACGATAAGCGAGGATAATGTGATTAAGTTCGTTCAAGAAAACATTTGGTGCGAGATATGGGTTACCCGGGGCCATTATTTGATCATGGAACACGGTTTGGTAAGAAATTTGCCGCGGAATGTCGAAAGGATGAATGTGAAGCATTGGATGTCGGCGGTATACGGAGCCGCGGTGCTGATGAGTCGGGCGGAGGCGGCAAATAAGCAAATCATTGCACGCATTACGTAAAAATTTAGAAGGAAGGGGCGGAGCATGGTTAGAAGAATTGTCTCTTGCATTGTGGTATGTAAGGACCACAATAAAGGGTTCAAGCGGTGAAACGGCATTTGCTTTAACTTATGGAGTGCGAAGCCGTAGCACCGGCCGAGATAGCCTTGCCGAGCTTACAGAGTGACTTATTATGATGAGGCGAGAAATGGCGAGAGGCGGTGCAACGACCTTGATTTGGTTGATGAAAGGAGGCTACAAGCGAGAATGAGGATGGTAAATTACAAGCGAGAGGATGAAGGCCCAACATGATAAGCGGGTTAACAAGAGGTCTTTCAATGTAGGTGATTGGGTACTAAGGAGTGCAGAAGCCACGGGACCCAAACCAGGCTTCACCAAGTTGAATGAAAAATGGGAAGGGCCGTTTCAGGTATCTCAAATTGTTCGAGAAGGGACCTATCGGCTGAGAAAGCAAGATGGCGAAGAGTTGAAGAACGCCTGGAGTGTCGATCATTTGAAGCGTTTTTATCAATAAAGTTGTAGTAACCTTTTTTAGTTGCATCTTTTGATTTTGGTTCTAGATGACAAAAGATATGTAACTTTTTCTGGGGTCATATGTTTTTGTGTACATCGCATTGACGGAAAAGTTATGTAAAATTTGCCAATCTAGCACGATGTAACTTGTCGATCTGATGAAGAAGGAAGGAATTATTCAGCGACATATTGTTTTGTGATCACCGTTTTCATTAAAATTTGACAAGTGTTATGTTTTGTGAAACAGTTATTGGAACGGCGGGATTAGAAGAACGACAGTGGTCAAGGAAGCCGTTTTAATGAAGGATAAAGAGCTTGGATAAAGGAGGCAACAGTAGAGGCGCGAAAAGAAACGTGAGAAGCAATAGTCGTCAACACTCACAAAAAGGGATGTGGTGGCTTGGTTAGAGACCAAGTCACCCAAAAAGGGATGTGGCGGCTTGGTTAGAGACCAAGTCGCCCAAAAGGGATGTGGTGGCTTGGTTAGAGACCAAGTCACCCAAAAAGGGATGTGGTGGCTTGGTTATAGACCAAGCCGCCCAAAAGGGATGTGGTGGCTTGGTTAGAGACCAAGCCGCCCAAAAAGGGATGTGGCGGCTTGGTTAGAGACCAAGTCGCCCAAAAGGGATGTGGTGGCTTGGTTAGAGACCAAGTCGCCCAAAAGGGATGTGGTGGCTTGGTTAGATACCAAGTCACCCAAAAAGGGATGTGGCGGCTTGGTTAGAGACCAAGCCGCCCAAAAAGGATGTGGTGTCGTGGTTAGAGACCAAGGCATCTAGTGGATGTGGTGGCTTGGTTAGAGACCAAGTCGCCCAAAAGGGATGTGGCGGCTTGGTTAGAGACCAAGTCGCCCAAAAGGGATGTGGTGTCTTGGTTAGAGACCAAGGCACCTGGAGGAAGTATCTTGGTTAGAGACCAAGCCGCCTAAATTGAGGTATCTGGATTAGAGACCAAGATACCAAATGGATACGCCGAATGGCTACGCAGAAAATTGTCGCATCAAATAGTTGACAATAATCTACACTTGGGAGTGTGGCTGCCTAAAGACAAGCCTCACTTTTTTGAAGGGAGTAGTATGTGTATAGAGATAAGATGGAGAGATACAATAAGGGGTACAATCTTTGATGAACTATCAAAGCAAAATCAGAATTATCAAAAGAAAAACAAGCGACATGAAAAAGTTATGATAAACAGAGATAGTTTCAGAAGCAGGTCATAAGAAGTAAAGCAGTAGATAAAAGGTCGCAACAGTGCGACAAGAAAATAGCTACAAATTGTCTTTGGCGCGAAGGCCGGAAACAGAAATGAAATTAATTATTTGCGACAAAAGAGGTAGCGAAACTTAAAAGAAGGAAATAAAAATTATGCATTACGAGCCCAAAAATAAAAGTTGATAGCGGTTAGAAAACGAAAGCGCCCGATTCATTGAGCGTTGTAGGCGGCGTTGAGGCGTCTTTCTTTGCTTGAGACGAATCGACAGCGGGAACAATGTTGTCGGGCGAATTTCGGGGAATTGGCCATGCGGCTTTGCCAAGGACGGCATCCTCGATGCTAAGCGTGCCAACTCTTCTTATTTGTAAGGGACGAGGATGTCCACTTGCGACTTTTGTCGCTGAAAATTGTTTCAGAGCCCCATCTGGCTAGCATTGCGGGGGTAATCGCGGGATTTCCTTCGGCGGCAATTGTTCGGAGAGTATGAAGGATAGCGTTGTCAAACGCATCCATTTCATCAGTCTCTGCCTTGGTTTTAGCGGCTTCAAGATCTTCACGGAGTTTGGTCACTTGGTTAGCTCGCACGAAGTCTGTATCCCTAAGCCGTTTATTTTCAGCCTCAAGCTCGGGAAACTTGGCGACAAGCTCTTTATTCTTCTCGCTCTCAGCGATAAGGCGAGCAAGCTTCTCCTCTGAGTCCTTGTTTTTCTTTTCAAGTTCTTCTAACCTCGCCTTACCCTCCGCCAGATCAGTATCAGCTTTGGTTCGCAAGTTTTGGAGTTCTTGAATACTGGTATCCCTTTGTGACCACTGCGTTTATAGAGATTCCGCTCACGATCAGCTTCAGTGAGCTCTCCCTCTAACTTAAGGCATTTGTTACTCAAGCCCAGAAGAGTGCTGCTGGCCTGCAAGAAGTAGAAAGGCAAGTAAATATTATGATTTAAGGTTAGGTATAAAAATGTAAAATGAAAAGGAAAGCGAGTAAAGATATCTTACTAAAGAAAGTTGGATCCCGGCATGATAGGCGGAGTGGGCAGGGTTCTCTCCTTCAACATAGGCGACTTGTTCGGCGTCGCTTGACCGCTTAAGAGCGGTGGAGCCTAGCAAGCAAGAAACCGTGTCTAGCCGCTCAGTGATCAATCCTTTAAGTTTAGGGATATCGTTGGCTTCCCGACAAAGGGCCACCATACCCTCCTCATCTGCCGGAATCTGGAACCCTTCTTTTAACCAGCTGGGTTGGCGACGAGTATGTGAGCGGGAAGACGAAGGGCGAGGCGGTGAGGTTGTGGGATTAGAAGGAGGGTCAGTCTCATGTGCAAAGGGAAAGCGGGGTTTGGGAGTCTATGGGATCTTCATTTTGAACCCCCAACCTCGGCTTCGGGATCCCCGTGAAGCGACAACCTCATCCTCATCTTGGAGTTCATCATTTTCATCATTATCTTCTTCTTCTTCGTCATCTTCCAAGATCAAAGTTTCGGGAAGGTCCTCATGAGTTTGTGCGGGAGCGGGAGCGGAAGTACGTTGCTTTGTGTTGGCGAGGGTTGGTAGAAGGGGCCCGCCGGCGGAATTTTCGTGAACAACCTTATCATCAACTCCGGTAGTGGCAACGGGAATGGTTAAGTCATTGGTGAGCCTCGAGGTAGCATTCCTAGCCGCGGCCAAACGTCTGGCTTTGTTGCTCGAGCTGCCGTGTGCTAGCCTTTTTTGATTCATATTCATTGAACGATGAACTGCGACAAAAAGCAAAAAGTCATTATTGACATTATAAGATTAAGTTAATAAATGAGGGAATGCAGAAATTAGTAAAGATCATACGTAGGACTTCTCGCATTGAGCGACAAACATTGTGGCCGTTCCCGCATGTTGTGCACTCAGAAGCAAATTTTGCGCCTGAATGAAGCTCCCATCCCGCCCAGGAAACTGTATGCTCAATGGCCACCCTAGGAGGCAAGGGCGGGAAGTTGTAAGAAAGTCCTACTTGGCTCAGCAGGGCATCGTCAGCTAGAATCTGCTGCCACGAGAAGCGAGGAATCGAAGGATCGGCGGGATTATTGTCATTGAGAAGCTTGACCATCAATCTTTGTAACCTTTTTTCATCCTCATCCAAGGACCACTTCTTGTCAACTTTAGGATGAATTCCCTCAAGATCGGTGGGAAGTGTCCAGCCTACGCGAGAAATGATGAAAAGCGGGTTGTTCTGCCAGTTATGGACTTTGGAGGGAAGAGGTGTTAGGATCTTGGGTTTTTTGAATTTCAAAGACATACGGAGCTCATTTGTTTGTTTGTCTTTTTGTGCGTAACCCGTAAACATATCCATGAGAAGATGAGTGGTGGGTTCCCGCCTAAGTGCGCGACAAACGACTATGAAGCAAGTTAAAACCCTTATGGCATTGGGGTGAAGCTCAGCTATAGCCGCGTGAGCTTTGAAAAGGACCAGAGAGATGAAAGGGTCAACAGGGATCCTAAGACCCGCTTCTAACTGTGACGGGAAGACCACTATTCCATCTGTCGTCGGCGGATGGATTGTAGCGACATGTCGCCATCATAGCCGGCAATATGGTAGTTTAAGTGATCTATGTGGTATTGGGTATGAAAGGGGGTGATGAGGGAATTTGTTGAAGGGTCTCTTCCCGCCACGTTAGAGGTAGAAGGATTAGTGGGTAAATGGGATTGTCCGCCGGCGAGAGGTTGAGGCGCCAGGTGCTCCAGAGTTAGACATCTCGCCTGAATCAGAAGAAGAGATAACTTGTTTATAATGGTTCCTATGAGCTATAGATCTCGCAGCGAGAAAGTCAGTGTCAGAACTGTCAGAATAAGTAGGGGGACCATAGAAGTGACAAAGATGTTCACAAAGTTCGTTGGGAGTGAAAAATGTTTTGGACATGGGGCTGAGGAATGAAGAAAACATTTGCCTCTAATTTCTATTGCGGCAATGATTGCGGGATCTACCTTATTGATCCTAAGACAGTTCACTAAATCATCTCGCGGGATCCTTGCCCAGATGCCCCTAGTTAAGTAGTAAATACCCCCAGTCCTTTGACATTGGCCATACCTAATTTTTCTAAGACAGTTCTTAAACCTAGCCATGATAACAAGTAAAGCTTGAGAAAAACAAAGGAAATTGAAAATCAAAGAGATTACCTGGAAAATAGGAGGGATCGTTGATGAAGTCAAAGACCGACTGTAAGTTCGCCGGAATATTCAAGGTCCGACCAAAGAAATGATTTTCCAGGATGATTTAGTGGATGAATCAAGGCAAGAAATGAACGTTTATGGTGGAATTTCAAAGGGGAACAAGGATTTAGTCACTAAAAAGAAGGAAAGGTCAAGGAAGAAAGGTAGTGAGCTCGCCGGAAAATGTATTGCTTTCGCCGGAAATCGCCTAGGAAGTTTTTAGAACGAGGAGAAGGAAAAAGGTAAAATGGGGGGTGGGGAGGTTATTTATATCAGGGGAATATGAACAGGTTCATAGGGGACAGTACAATTAATTGGCCCCCAAAAATTTTGAAATTCCCCCCATTAAATGATTTTGAAATTTCAAAAGTCTTTTCATATGTCACATCACACCAACCGTCAGTCAGTGGAAGGACCTAGGAGTGTGCCACGTGTCCCTGGGATGACGTCATCTAATTGCGTCGTGCGAGGTAGTTACCCGCAGGCGGGAAGCAATAGGCAACGTAAATTTCTCGCCTGGAACATGAATGATCCAGGTCTTGAAATTGGGGGCTACTGAAATGGTTGTCATAAATGGGTTGGGCCTGAACAGTTAAGAACAGTTCGATGAAACCGATAGATCAAGTAAGGTGGGTAATAAACTGGAAATCAAACAATAATTAATACGTTGGCCCAGAAGATCAAGATAGCACTATATGCGACAAACGTGCGGCTTATATAGGAATTCAAATAAAGGCGAGAAGAATAACTGGCGGGAATATTAATTCGTGCCCATATTTTAGGTATCAAAGGGGATAAGTTATGGCGAATCACCGGGTACGCTTTGTCGCCATAAAGGGTTTGTCGCAATAAAGGGTTTGTCGCCTAGCGACAAACGTGACTGATGGTCCAACCTTTGGGTGTATTGACACGTGGCACCCACCTCCATAATGTAAAACAGTGTAACGTGATGGGAATGTCAGTACTTTTTACTAACTCTGAGGGTAGTTGACTGACTTAGTGTAGATGGCTGACACGTGTCCTCCTAAGTATGGTCCATGATTACAAGGTGGTATAAATATGTAAAACTCTCCATTATTAAGTAAGTCTACTTTCTCTTTCTAAATCTCTCTCTTTTCCATTACAACAGAGATCCTTTCTTAAATCTAAAGAAAAGAACTGATTCTCACGCCGGAGGGGTTTCACCGGAGTCACCCCCGGTTTAGCTTATTGTTGCTTATGTGTGTAGGTCCCATAGCGAGCCATCCCAAGAAGATTAGCCGGAGTATCCTTTGAAGCAGTTGAAGATTCAACTCCTGATCAACACCATTTTCCATGGCAGCATCAGAGGGTGGTCTAAAAATATTAATTCGGAGGGAGTAATTAACAAACCACTTGACATACCATCTACAACATGAACATCACTTCAGTTCAAATACCATGTCAAGCAAAGCAACATCTGCTTCTCCCAAAAATCAAATAATGTACCACTGTTGTTACCGTTTGCAATCATAACCAACCTAGATTTTCATTCAACATTCTACCATTTTAATCTGTTTTCCCATTATTTTACATTTTACCACCTCTCCTCTCTACGGAAAATTAACCATATACTAGTATTTCCCTTTTAATTCATTCTAATCTCGACTCATGATTAATCTTTGAAAATATTGTTTGAGACTTTATATTATTGCAGAAAATCTTTGAAAATATCTTCCTAAATTTATATATTAAACAGAAAATCTTTGAAAATATCTTCCTAAATCTTTGAAAATATCTTCCTAAATTTATATTATAGCACTACCGTGGTTAGTAGATACTGTTTGAGACTTTATATGTTTATTGCACATAATTTATATTATTAGTTGTTGATAGATAACAAATTAATGTGCTTTGTAGTTTGTTATTTGGGTGGGAACAAGTGATTAATTTATACTCCATTAAACAGAAAATCTTTGAAAATATCTTCCTAATTACCTCTTATAAGTTACGTTGCAACTTATAAACCCAAATTATATTTTCTTACACCATGGTTTCCTTTGCATCATTTTCGTACACTTAAAAGTTACGTAAACCATATTCACTATTTCAACATCTTCTCTAAACCCAAATTTTCTTACCCTTTCCCAATATTTTTCTTCTCATTACAATGGTTCTAACAAACATGAGCTTGGTGAAGAAGACGACTCAAGGTAGAAAGAAGATAGAGATCAAGAAAATAGAAAAAGTAAACAACCGTCAAGTCACTTTCTCCAAACGGCGCGCTGGCCTTTTCAAAAAGGCCAGTGAACTATGTGTTTTAACCGGTGCGGAGCTAGCCATAATGGTCCACTCCCCGGGTGGTCGTGTCTTTGCTTTCGGCCACCCAAGCCCGGAGCTAGTGGTAGACAAGTACTTAACCGGTGGGACCACCTCAAAACCCAACAACAACCCCGCCACAAAAACCCTAATTCACCCTCAACCGATGAACGAGTTCAACCAACACTACTCGAAGATTTCTAAAGAGTTAGAGAAGGAGAAGAAAAAGAAGGAAAATATTGACGAGTCAAATATGATGAATAATGGGGCGTTATGGTGGGACGAGCCGATTGAAAGTTTGACTATTGATGACCTTCAACAATTTGTGCCGTCGTTGGAAGAGTTGAAGAAGAAAGTTCTAATGAGAGCTGATGAATTGATGATGATTAAGTCTTCATCAATTTTTTAGGATTTTTAGTTAGTACTTTATAATAGTTCACTTTTTGTTTTTATTTGAAATGTCTTGAGAATATTGAAGGAAACTAAAGTTATTTATATTTGATAATTAATATAATGTTTTTTGTGTGTTGATTTTTAATTACATGTCTTGGTTGCAAACTTGTGGTCCAACTCACTTCAATTTTCTTTATCAATTAATTCCTAGGATTTAAAACATCTCATAGCTGAAGAGGATTTAGACCAAGTGCCTTTAGTTCAATGCATTAAGGACTAAAAAGATTGGCTATTAAAGAAGATTAAAATTTCATGCGCTGTACTGCATCCCAGTAAAAGTACCAGTTGGCACACTTTCTGCAAATAATTATTTAATTATTGATGTTGCCAGGAACTTTCTCAACAGCAACCTCACCGTTGTAGTCTATCCTTGATATCTCCGGCTCCTTCTTCTCCGACTGATCTGCACACAATAACCGTTAACTAAGCCGGGGGCGGCTCCGGCGTAAGCCCCTCCGGCGTGAGGATAAGTGTTTGCTGAGAAGGAAGGTAAACAGTATTGAAGGTGATGGTGTGTGTATCAATGGACATACCTTGAGATGAAGCTTTCCCATCTTATTTATACCCCTCATCCTCGTGCCATGCATGTGACCTCCTCACGTTTCATGCCTCCTGCCACGTGTCAACATATCATTGGTCCTTTATAAAGTAATCCCTTAACACGTGATCATCAATCCCAATGCATAACCGTCTGATGGGTCCCACTTGGTAGATATTTATATGCCGCCTCTGGTGAGTATCAACTGGGATCCCTCTCTCGCCGGATAAGGTCACTCATTATCATATCCCGCCTTGCAATCATGTCTCGCGTTTAATCTTTATCGCAGGTATTCCTCATAATATGTCGCCATTTACTATCCTGATTTCTCCCTTTCTTAAGGATATTAGCGGGATATTCAATATCTCGCCTCCCTATGATCCCCTTTGGGTCGCCGGTGATATTATCTCCTTCTTGGGTCATATCCACTGTTGTGCCCACGGGTTACTCTCTCGCTAATGGACTTGGGCCGTGCCCGGTGTTATTACTGGACAGCATCAGAAGCCCCTAAGTTTATGGCGAGATTCATTTATGGTCTCGCCAAAAACTTTATATTTAACGCCTCATTATTCCGCGACACATAAATCCTTCTTCAAAAAGCTATCATTGAAATCTCCATCCATACACGTGTCCCTTTCAGGGTATCCTTTTAGATCTTATCAAGCCGTCATTTGGGAATTGTGCCAAATTGTGAGGGAAAATTTTAAAAACTTTCCCAAACGTCACATCAATCATTTCTTTGAAAATCTCTCTCATATAAATACCAAATCCCTTCCTTCATTCCCTTTTTTACTCTTCTTCATCTTCACTTGATTTCTTACAAACTCCGGCGAAACCCCAACCTTGATTCCGACTGTTCTTCCTTATTTTCACCGTTCATTCAACGATTTTCTCCCCAAAATTGTTTCTGGACCTTTCTTTTGTTCATTTCTAACCAACTGGGCAGTGATTTGGTGCATTATTTCCCGATCCTCAAGACTCTACCTTCTTTTCCGGCGTCTGTTCATATTTTCCGGTGAATCTTCATCTTTCCCGACCCAGATTTTACTCATCGTCAGGTAATTTTTTCGAAACCCTTCATATTCTTTAAAACCTTAGTTTTGATTTCCATATTTTTGTCCCAAGTATTTGAATCTTGTTATTCCTTCACCCCATAAAATTTTTCCTAAATTACCCTTCATGGCTAGATATAAAACTTGTGCTAGGCGGTTTAGATACGGTTTATGCCAGGTTTCAGGCGGTCTATATAGACGTCTGCGAACCACTTGGGCGAGATTGCCCAAGGCCGACATTATTAGGCTACTTGTTGAGAATTGGGTGGATCCTTCGATAATCGACTCTCTCGAAATCCAAGGCCGCTTCTTTCTTTCCCCTTCAGCCCCTATGTCCCGTATTTTTACTTCACACACAGAATTAGTTCGATTTATTAAGGACAAATATGAACCCAATTTAAGCGACTCATCTGAATCTCATTGTGTCGGCGATCCTTTTCCAAACGTAGGATGCATTATAAATCAGTCCTTTCTTCTTCTTCTTCCAGTGAATCCTGCGAGATGACTGATAGAACGGCTTCTTCTCCCGCGGCGGCTTACAGCAATCCCTCTTCTTCAAGAGTTCAAAATCTCCGCTTGCCTGAAGGTACCCTCTTTACCAATCCCGCCCATGCCGAGGCGGGATCATCACTCGCACCGGATAACGGCTCCTTATTCCCAATCCCATTACTGATTGGCGCAGTAACGTACCACATTGATAGCTCTATTTACCAAATTTCGGACTATCAAGGCGACCTATCCTCGCTCATTTGAGAGAAATGCGTGATGGTATAGTAGTTTTCCCTTCCCATTCAAGCGGGACTTAGAATTCCTCTTGATCCTTTCCTTTGCGAAGTCTTATTCAAAGCCCAAACCCCGATCCTTTGAAATTCATCCCAATGCCCTTAGAATCATTACTTCCTTTATTGTCATTTGTCGCTCTCTTCGCAAAGAGCCCTCTATTACTGCCTTGCTTACTCTATTCAAGGGCTACAAACAAACCAGCCAACTTGAAGATGATGTAATTGAAACCCGTCTTTCTCTGCAATACCAAAGAGGTCCCAAGGTCCTTACTCCCCTTCCCACAAAAGTTCATGACTGGATGGACGATCCCCTTTTCATTGTTTCTCGTGTGGGGTGGTCTCACCCCGCCGATTTATACCCTATAAATCCCCAAATTGATTCAAAGCTCGCGCCCGCGTGGCTGGAGATAATGCCCTTATTGCCGCCATTCGCTCCTTAGCCACTCGTCCCGAAAATTCTCCTGCTAATACTCCCCAACCTCTCATTTCTTGGAGGGGCATTTTACGAGATAGAGGATTACTCAACCAAGTGGGCATTGCTGACAACTTGCCCCGCGTTCAACCGCGAGTCCCCCTTAGCCATGTTCACTTTGATGGGTGGGAGCGACATACAGGGAATAAGTATGCTTACGAGTGCCAGTCGTGCAAGGGTACTCGTCACTGTTCCGCCATGAATAATGTTCTTTGTATGTTCCTTCTTGAACTTGGCTCTTTCTTCACATTTAATTCATATTGTCTTTTTTCTAACTTTTATCCTCCTTTTTCTTTTTTCTAGATCACAGAGCGAAATCCATGGAAAGTCGTCAAGCTGCCAACCTTGAAACTGACAACAGACGTAAAGGTCTTGCAAGTGCTCGCGACGCTGCTCTTGCCGCCCTTCCTGCCAATCTTCCTTTGCCCATATCTCTCGATGGCAAAGACACAGAAGAAATAGCATTGGAAAAGTCCCAGAACACAGCCAAAAGCAGAGCCAGGCCCACTAATGCTGCTGCTCGAGCCAAGCGACAAAAGAGAATCGCTTCCGTCACAACAAGTGTCGCTCCACCTCCACCAGAAGTCATCCCGCCTAATCTTATCATTGTCTCAACTTCTCCACCTACTGAAGCTATTATCCCGCCAATTTCTACCTCAATAACTTCTACCATCAATATCGCTCCCAATGTTATTCCGCTCTCTAATACCGCCCCTTTGCCAGAAGATGTTGAGATTTCCCCCTCTGAACCTGTCCCAGTTAATTCTCCTTCTTTGGAAGCTCACCACGATGAGCCTAATCAAGCTGTGATTCCTCCTTCCCGCGAGACGGAAGTTTGCGATCTTACCAATATTTCCAGCTCTCCTCCCACTCCTCGCGACCCAAATGCTTCGTCCACACTTCCTCAACCCAGCTGGCTCCAAGAAAACTATTCAAAGCCTACTGATTTTGCCGGGCTTTTTGAGCTAAGCAAGGAGATTGCTAAAGTCCCCCATATAAAGGGACTGATTGAAGAAACTCGCACCGCGGAAGATTGCATGTTAGGCAGCTCTGCTCTGATCCGGGCTAGCGACCAACTTCAAGTTCAGCGTGTCGCTCACATGGATCCCGATCATGCCGCTTGTCAGGCTGGACTCTATTTTTCACTGGTACGTTGCTCTTTTTTCCCTTTATTAACATTTCCTTTATTTTCAGTTACTTTCTAACTTTCCTTTGTGACTTTTTTCAGCTTGGATCTTCCATTATGGGCATGAGCGAGCAAAATACTCGTCTCGATAATGAGTCTGCGAGCTTAAAGGCCACAAACCAAATCTTAAAGCGCGACAAAGATATTCTCAAGGGCCGGGTCACTCGGCGAGAAGCTACCATCAAAAACTTGGAGGACGAGCGCGACAAACTAAAGTCCGACCTGGCTACTTCCCAAGATCAACTTGACCAGGTACCTTGGTGATCTCAACACCACCAAATCTGACCTCACCACTGCCACCAATGAACTCAACTCTGCTAAGGAGCATACCGCCAAATTGAGGAGCGAGAATGAAGCTTTGAAAGAAAATCATGCGGCCGACACTCAAACTTTGCATGACGAGATTGCCAGGCTCAAAGAAGAGCTGACTGGGAAAACCGCAGAAATTACCGCTCTCAATGCTGACGTAGCTCAACTGACCGACGACATTTCTGACATTGGAAACCAAACTTCCCTTCAAGTCATGCGGGCCGCGGCCGGTGGCGTTGATGAGATTCCGGCCATTACTATCGAGAAGCTTGCCCATTGGGGTTCAGAGCCCATCTTCAGTGAGGTATGTCGCCGTGGTCACTCCTTGGTTCCTTTTACTCCTGAGGAACTTAAAGATCTCGCTGATGAGGATGCTTTGTTGGGTAAATCGCCTTGGACTGCTCCTTCTGTCAAGAACCCAAATGCCCTTGCTTTATGGGGCGACTTACTCGATCATAAACACAAGCTTTTGGATGACGCTAAAGCTCTGGCCCTCGCGACTTCCAGTTCAACTCACACCGCACCAAATGATGATCCCAATGCCTCAGTTTAACTTTTCTTTAACCTTTAGCTTTCTTCAAACACTCTTTCGTAACTTGCCATGATGTCTAAACAATTTACTTTCTTTTCTTTTGGGGCCTGCGAGCCTATAAACAGTGTATATTCGCGGCCTTTGTGCTTACCCCTTTATTTTCATGCTTTACTTGTCTCGCCACTTATTGTTTTGATAGTTTATCAAAAATCTCTTTTGCATGACAGGTACCCTACACATATACTCCCATCGAAAAAGTGAAGTCGTCTTTAGGCGACTTTACTTATAATGCATATTGCGCGACTCATCTTGTCGCTGGCTCCAACTATTTCTTAATCTTCTTTTGTTTCATACTTAAAATAATTTCCTTCTTTTTGCCTTGCCTTTCCTTTATTATTTCAGCGAGAGAATGATATCTTTCATAGCGGCTTACGTTTATGCTCTTAATGCGAGATAAACCCTTTCCTCATACATAATTCAGAAACTTTCATTTTTATAATCCTTACTCTTACATTTTTCATCATCCATAAATTGACTCGCATCATTTATCACGACTTACATTGACTCGCAACATTTATAGTCCGCCGTCTTTCAACATTTATAGTCCGTCGACTTTCAACATTTATAGTCCGTCGACTTTCAACATTTATAGTCCGTCGACTTTCAACATTTATAGTCCGTCGACTTTCAACATTTATAGTCCGTCGACTTTCAACATTTATAGTCCGTCGACTTTCAACATTTATAGTCCGTCGACTTTCAACATTTATTTCAATAATTCATCAATTATTGTTTTGATAATTCATCAAAAACTCTTTGCCTTCTTACCTTTAGCGAGATATCACCATACACATATACTCCCATCGAAAAAGTGAAGTTGTCTTTAGGCAACTTTACTCTTAAGCGATTTATCTACCATGTTATTGGCGACTAATCATACATGACTATAAAATTTAATCCATGCAAGACACGAGGAATAAAATTTCATACTTTTCATTGTATTAAAACAAGTTCAAAGTAGACATCTTCTATTGGAATCATAAAACAAGTTCAAAGTAGACACATACGAGGAATAAAATTTCATACTTTCCTTCATGATTAAAAGGTTCGTAGATTCATCAAAATGAATATGAAAAAACCTTCATAAGAATGAAATAAGTAAGTTACCCTCATTACTTCAATGGTAATATTTCTTTAAATGATCAACATTCCATGCATTCGGGACATCTTTATCGCCTTCTTCTTTCAAGTGATAAGTCCCTTCTCGCACAATCTTAGCGATTTGGAAGGGACCTTCCCATTTTGGATCTAGCTTGGCAAATCCCGCTGTTGCGCCTTTAACTTCACGGCTTCTCAACACCCAATCTCCTACATTGAATGACCTCTTCTTTACTCGCTTGTCGTGTTGTGCCTTCATCCTCTGTTTGTAATTTATCATCCTCATTCTCGCCCTAAGCCTCTTCTCATCAATCAGGTCTAGCTCGAAGCACCTTCTGTCGCCATTTATTATCTCGTCATAATAAGTCACTCTATGGGTAGGCAAACCCATCTCGGCAGGAGCCATTGCTTGGCCGTAGGTTAAAGCGAAACGATCTCACCGATTGATCCCTTCACTGTCGTTCTAACATACCATAAAGCTGTGGACAGCTCTTCCAACCAAGCTCCTCCTCTCTTCTCTAAGTTCTTACACAAAATCTCCAGAACTTGCTTGTTAGCAGCTTCTACTTGTCCGTTGCATTGCGGCCTATACACTGCGGATTGCCAATGCTTGATATTCAAATTCTCGCAAAAACCGTGAAACTTTTTTCTAAATTGCGGCCCGTGATCAGAAATGATAGCCCGCGGCATTCCATGGCGACATAGGATTTCCTCCGTTACAAATCGATAATCGGTCTTCAGTGGTAGAAGTTAATGCCCTTGCCTCTGTCCATTTAGTGAAATAATCCACAGCTACCACTACCATCTGTGCTCCTCCTTTGGCTTTGGGGAAAGGTCCTATAAGGTCTATCCCCCACATGTCAAAGGGCCACGCTGCTATGATTGGGGTCTGCTCAGTCGCTGGCTGCCTAGGAATGTTAGCATGTCGCTGGCACTGATCACATCTCCTCACATATTCCTCCGCATCTTTCTTCAATGTCGGCCAATAATATCCCAGGAACATGATTTTACTAGCCAAAGTTCTTGCCCTGGATGGCCTCATGAAACGCCTTCATGGCACTTCGAACAAGACATTATCCACCTTTCCTGGCTCCACGCATCTCATTTAATCGGTCGCGAGAAAGACTTGCGGTATAAGATCCCACGTCACATCACGGTAAACCTTGGCGACATTTTTCTAACAATCTTCGCCCTATCCTCTTCTTGAGGCAGCTCTTCTCTTTCCAAATAGTCTTTCATTTCGCATACCCAATCTTTTTCTCCCGCTTCAATCTCCATTATGAGCGGCCTTTCAAATGCCGGCTCTTCAATAAATTCCACTACCACCCTCTTGGGCAACTCCTCTATTTTGTCACAAGCGGCCTTGCTCAACATGTCGGCTCGCTCATTTTTCTCCCTATCAATCTGGACCAGTTCCCAATAATCAAAGCTCTGCAAAATCTGTCTTATCATTTCACAATATTTTGCCAAGATTGTACTCACTACTCCGTATCTACCCTTGACTTGGTTGACAATCAACTGAGAATCAGAATGGGCAACTATTTGCTTTACCCCAATATCTCGGCATAGCTCCAATCCCGCCACCAACGCCTCATATTCTGCCTGGTTGTTTGTCATATTAAACTTAAACCTCAGGGCCTTCTCGTACATGCCATCCTTTTACGCGAACTTAATGAAATCCCAGCTCCTCCTTTGTCTTTAGCTGAGGATCCATCAACAAACAGTTCCCAACATCCTTCTGGTCTTTCTCGTTCCTCTTCTATCTCAGGGTCCTGCGACATAGCCTTTCTTTTCTTGGCCCCTTGAGTCTCTATCTCCTCCCTTTCATATGTAAATGAAGTTTCAAGAATAAAGTCCGCCAAAGCCTGCGCCTTAATCGCCTTTCTTGCCTCAAACTGAATATCAAACTCCGTTAATTCAATCGACCATTTTAAAAGCCTTCCCGCGGAGTCAGGCTGTTGTAAAATCTTCCTCAAGGGCGCGTTAGTCAACACGGTAACAGGATGAGATAGGAAATAAGCCCTTAACTTCCGTGTCGCAATCACCAAAGCATAAGCCAACTTTTCCGCATTAAAGTATCTCGCCTCTACCTCACTTAATGCCTTGGAAACATAACACACCGGCTTTTGCATGCCACCGTCCTCCTTTATCAATACCGCTGCCACTGCCAAATCAGAAGCCGCCAAATAGACATATAACTGGTCTCCTTCTTCTGGGCTACATAGGATGGGCGGCTTTCCCAAATACTCTTTTACCTTTTGAAACGCTTCTTCGCACTTTGCATCCCAAGAAAACTTTTGATCTCCTTTCAACACTTTGAAGAACGGCAAACATTTCTCAGCTGACCGCGACACAAATCGTCCCAGAGCTATCACCCTACCATTTAACCTCTGAATTTCTTGAATGGTCTTGGGCGACTTCATATCAATTAACGCCTGGATCTTCTCCGGATTTGCCTCTATCCCGCGGCGATTTACCAGAAATCCCAAAAACTTTCCCGCCGTAACTCCAAAGGTGCACTTACTTGGATTAAGCTTCATGGAATTCTTTCTCAAATTCTCAAAAGTCTCCGTCAGATCCGCCAAATGATCCTCCCCCTTGGTTTTGATTACCATATCGTCAATATAAGCTTCGACATTCCTTCCAATCTGCGATTTAAAAATCTTGTTGACCATCCTTTGGTATGTCGCCCCAGCATTCTTCAAGCCGAAAGGCATCATTTTATAGCAAAAATTTCCAAGGGGAGTTCTGAAAGCTGTTTTAGCCTTGTCCTCTTCAAGCATCTTGATCTGATGATACCCTGAGTAAGCATCAATAAAACTAAACACCTTGTGTCCCGCAATAGAGTCCACCAATCTATCAATCTTTGGCAAAGGATAACAATCCTTGGGACATGCCGTATTCAGATCTGTGAAGTCTATGCACATCCTCCACTTTTGTTTGCCTTGACACCATGGTGGGCGAAGCTAGCCAGACTGGATAAGTGATTTCTTCAATAATTCCCGCCTTTAATAACTTCTCCACTTCCCCAATCACCGCTTTCTCCTTTTCCGCCGACAGGTATCTCACCTTCTGCTTAAAAGGTTCTACATTTGGATCAGCATTTAAACAATGTAAAGCGACCTTCTCATCGACTCCGCACATATCCTCAGGTTTCCAAGCAAATACATCAATGTTATCTCGCAAAAAATCAATCAGCATATCCCGCTCATCCCTTTTCAATTGTTTCCCAATTTTAACTTTCTGCTCTGGGTATTCGTCATTCACAATCACCTCTTCCAATTCTTCGGCCGCCTGGATATCAGGCTCATCCCGTATTTGCAATGTATCTACTTCCATCTCAGCCGCCTTCCTCCGATCAACACATTTCTTTATCCTCTTACCGCTACTTTCCCCCTTATCTCTCCCGGCAATCGACATGCCCTCAGGGGTGTCCATCATGATCTCTTCATCACATTCTTCACTATCCGAATCTACTATCTCTTCAATGAGGGGCTCCTTCATTTTGACAAATTCAGCAGACCTAGACCATGCCATCTCAGCTTGCATCACCATTAGCTCCATCAAATTTCCTTCTGATTTTCCCTCCACCATCTCTGTATCTCGCTCCTCATTTCTTTCTCGCACAACTTCATCTTCCGCCTTTTCTTCAATAACAATGATCGCCGACTTATTCTTCATGCTTTCAGTTTCCTCCCAGCTTCACACCCTCCTAAGTCGGTGATCATGTTAATTCTAGCATCTCGCACCACCATAGCTGTGGAGAGTGAACTTGTGCTAGCTCTTACCGCCGTTTGCATCTCAATCTTCTTTTGAATCACCTCCTTAACTTCACTCTTCAAGCAAGCAATCCCTTTTGGAGTAGGGAATTTGACTCGCTGATGCGGGATAGAAACCACCATTTCAAAAGATTGCATAAAGGGAATACCTACAATAGCGTTGTATGGCGACACCAAATCAATAACCATAAATTCCACGGTGCGAGTTCTCACCTTCTCATCTTCTCCTACCTCTACCGCCAAAGAAATCGTCCCTTTAACCCGCACAGTGTGATTTGTAAATCCTTCCAAAAAACCCTTATACGGCACCAAATTGGCCTCTGTATATCGCATCTTTTTAAAAGCATCATAATAGAGAATATTTCGGCTTGCTCCTGAATCTACTAAAACCCGATGTAAAAATCATTTCCCGGGGCGATTGAGATTACAATCGGTTGGCATCCATGACTCGGCGTTAGAGCCAACTCTCGCCTTGAAAAAATGATCATTCTTTCTTCACTGGGTGGATAGGCGGGAATGTGACATGTATGGGATAGCGACATAATCTGATTGTTTAAGCAAGTAATGCTTGTGGGCTCATGAATTACCAAAATTTCATTCCTGTTACCATTTCCTCCTTGAGCCGCCCCATTTGGCTCTTGCCACACATACTCTTGCAACTCACCCCTGTCAACCTTCTTTTGAATTACTCTTTTCAAATTATAACAATTGTCGGTCTCATGACCCCTGTCCCGATGATAATTACAATATTGATTCATGTCAGTCCTCCCAAGATCATTCATTTCAAAAGGTGGTGGCAAATCAACAGCCCGCAGAATTTCACTTGGTGTAGCGGTCAGCCTCGTAAACCTTACAATCCTCCTAACTCCTCGACCTCCATTTTGCCCTCCATTGCGACCTCCAACGCGACCTCCCCCTCTGCCGCCAGCAGGGTTCCCTCGACCTCCTTATTGAGCGGCATTCCCTTCCTTGACATACTCAATCCTATCCTTAACACTTTTCTTCCCAGTGTTAGAAGCTCCTTCATCAATATCCTCACCACCACAATACGCCTTGACCCTTTCATGTAACTCGCTCAAAGTCGCAGGTAATCTCATCCTTAACTCCCTCCTGAATGATTCGGACAGCAGACCCGACATATACATCATTATAACATATTTGGATCAACCTCAGCAATTTGATTGGCAATTAGCAAAAATCTGTTGGTGTAAGTAACAAGACCTTCTCCCGTCTTCTGTTTAATCCCAATCAACTCTTGCAGTGCTACTGGTTGAGCTCCCACTGATCCAAATCTCGCCAAAAACTTTCTTTTGAAGTCTTGGTACCCCAATATGGAATTAACAGGCTGCTGCACAAACCAATCCAAAGCCTGAAGTTCCAAGGTGCTAGCAAAAGTCTTACATAATAAAGCATCATCCTTTGTCAAAATCGCCATTGTGACCTCAAATCCCGCTACATGAGTTCTGGCTGTGGTGACTCCTGCATACTTGGATAGAGCGGGCAAACGAAAGTCTGGAGCTGGCTCAGCTTCCTGGATATATCTAGCAAACGGAGCGACAAAAGAGTCTTTCTCATTATCAACTACACCACCCCTTTCCAGCTCTGCCAATCTCCTTGCCATCTCGGCCATCTGCTTCCTGAAACCGTCTTCTTCTCCAAAACGACTAACTCCTATACCCTTCCCTTTCTCTACCGACTTGGGTTTCTCGCAATCTTTGAAACTTCTCACCTCTTTCTCGCCATCTTCAGCATCATTCGACGCAGTATCACCATCTTCTTCTTCACAATAGAGGGACGACACTTGGGAAGTGTGTGGCCAATGATAAACTTTAATCTTTCTTCCATTTTCCATGTACTCTCCCGCTTTTCTTTTTTGTGTTCCTTCAATTCGCCTTTGCGACCCTTCTATTCTCGCTTCTACTTCTTTTGGTTTCTCAGGCTCTACTTCCTTTTCTTGCTCCTCATTTACTACAATTACCTCCTTGTTTGCTCCCTTGTCTCCCTCTATTGTCGCCGTTAAAAATCCCTGCGGGATTGGAGTAGGTTTCTTCTTCATCGCCCTCAGTCGCTTGTTGTTCTCAATCAATTGCATGATCAGAGCGTTATGGATCCTCAAACTTTCTTCCTCATTCTCTATTTCCTCCTCTGGTGGTGGCGGCATCACATTCCTTTCTCTCTCGTCGCCAGTATCTCGCTCCACCTCTTCCGGGATTACTTGCTGCGAGGAAGAAGTATCTCTCGCTCCACCCATACCGATATTCCCAAACCCAGAAATTGGAGTGACAATGTTCCTTCCCGCTACGCCTTTTGGCCCACTACCATATTCTTCTCTGGTGTTGACATTCTTTCTACTTACGTAATCACCTCTATGAACTTCAACAACGAAAATCTGCAAATCTTATGAAGATTTGAAGATCTTGCTCAAAAACCCAGAAACAATCAACAATAAACCCAGTAATCAAACTTTTCTTCAAACACCAAAACCTTCCACACCTTACCTCAAAAAACGCCCAAATCAAAGCTATTCGAAACAAACAATTTCACAAATTCCAACTTCAAACCTTCATAACCAAACCCAGATTTGAATAAATCTTAACAAATCTTAACAAACAATTCAACACAACTCCCACAAATACTTTCAGAAAACAAAAATCTACACCAACTCAGTTAAACCGAATTACCCCTCCGAATATTCAACTCAAAAACACCAATTAATCTCAACAGCAAAAACAAACGCCACTCACTTCCACCGCCAATAAAAAACAACAAAATTCCTTTTACAAATTGCTAATAACGTCACCTCCACCGGTAAATTCAATACTCCGCTTGAACCGTCCACTGCACGACCCACCTTCAGAATCTCAGAACAGAGCTCCCTCGATCTCACGCCACCGCCAACGAAGCTTCAATCCTTGAAGAGAAAACAGTCCCGGCAACGGAACCAATTGATGTTGCCAGGAACTTCCTCAACAGCAACCTCACCGTTGTAGTCTATCCTTGATATCTCCGGCTCCTTCTTCTCCGACTGATCTGCACACATAGCGTTAACTAAGCGGGCGGCTCCGCGTAAGCCCACCTCAGGCGTGAGGATAAGTGTTTGCTTGAGAAGGAAGGTAAACAGTATTGAAGGTGATGGTGTGTGTATCAATGGACATACCTTGAGATGAAGCTTTCCCATCTTATTTATACCCCTCATCCTCGTGCCATGCATGTGACCTCCTCACGTTTCATGCCTCCTGCCACGTGTCAACATATCATTGGTCCTTTATAAAGTAATCCCTTAACACGTGATCATCAATCCCAATGCATAACCGTCTGATGGGTCCCACTTGGTAGATATTTATATGCCGCCTCTGGTGAGTATCAACTGGGATCCCTCTCTCGCCGGATAAGGTCACTCATTATCATATCCCGCCTTGCCATCATGTCTCGCGTTTAATCTTTATCGCAGGTATTCCTCATAATATGTCGCCATTTACTATCCTGATTTCTCCCTTTCTTAAGGATATTAGCGGGATATTCAATATCTCGCCTCCCTATGATCCCCTTTGGGTCGCCGGTGATATTATCTCCTTCTTGGGTCATATCCACTGTTGTGCCCACGGGTTACTCTCTCGCTAATGGACTTGGGCCAGGCCCAATTGTTATTACTGGACAGCATCAATTATATATTCTTGCTAATTTCTATGCCAACGGGTTAGGAAACATGTTGTAGGCTTAACCATATTTCGAACCAAAAGTCGATAAGTTTTCAAAATTTGCAAGGCATTTTACACAAGGGTGTACAATTACAGAAAATAATACAATATAAATTGATAAAAACTGAAAATACAAAAAAGGAGAAGTCCTTGAATTTGCTGCACGAGCCCAATGAAATCACTGTCTCCTTAAAACATATTCGATCCCTCATCGAGTGTGCTAGAGTTTGCTTGGATCGCTTGTCTCCCAGGATAGAACGTGCGGACCGGGAACACTTTACACCTAAGTTCCCGGCGAGCTGAACCGTGCTTGGACTAGATCACCTATTCTTCTATATGCAAGCTAAGAGGCCAAGGAAGAATGATTGACAATATGCAACCAAAGAAAAATGGAGGAGGATTGCAGAAGAAAAGTTTTTGTTTTCTTGCTGTGGTTTTCTCTCAAAAGTTCTACCAAGTGTTTTATTTGTTGTTAACAAACAACAATATATACATGTTCAAAAGCCAAGATAAAAACTGAATTAATATGATTAAATTAAGTAATAAATAACATTATTATGAAATTAATCATCCATTAATCAGAAAATATCAGAAAACAATACCCTTTAGAAATTAACCCATTAATTTTCTTTATTTGTATACTTTATACTCCCTCCGTCCCGGTAGAAGCGTCACCCTTTTAGGGGTGGCGCGCAAATTAAGGAAAAGTGTGGGAAGAAAAAATGTTGTGAGTGTAATTTAAAAATAGGAGAGAGAATTAGTGGAGGAAATAGTGAATTTTAAAAGTGTTGTGAGTGTAGAGGAGAGAGAATTAGTGGAGGGAATAGTGGATGGGATAATAAAATATTAATAAAAGTTTCCCTTTTTAGGAAAGGGTGACGCTATAAACGGGACGCCATTTTGGGTAAAAAGTGACGCTTCGACCGGGACGGAGAGAGTATACTTTAGTTTAGGAAATAATTGTTAATATAGAATTAGTGACTAACGGCTAACAATTTGATTTAGATATGTTATGTATTTTATTAGGTATATTACTCAAGGAAGGGAAGGATTCTTGGGCTGATAAGGAAAGAAAAATCCTTTTAAATAAGAAAAAGATTGAACGAATTCTTATTGAAGAAGGATTGCTCTCACTATATAAAGAGGCCGCCCCTTTCATATTGAGTTACGACTTTTAGAGAGGAAAACAAAGTTTATATATTTTCTTGAGTCTTTTTTCTATGTTCTTGAAGTTCAGATCATTGAAACTTCAAGATTGTTTTTTTTTTCTGTGTTCTTAGTCTAGAACCACTTTGATCTTTTTGTAAAAAAAAAAATTCTTTCATTGTAAGTTTTTCTTTACAACTTGTTCTCAACAAGGTTGTGTTTTATGAAAGTTTTTCAGCAAGCATAGTCTTGCTGAAGTGTTTAAATTCATTGATATTCCGATGCATTTAATTCTGTTCGTGTGAGTTTATTTTACTGTCAAGTTGTTTAGACAGTTGTGCTGACACTTGTGTGAACAACTGTACGCACAAGTTACCGCAAAAGTGCTTACAGCCCTAGCTACAATTCTTTCAATTGGTATCAGAGCTTGCTCTCGACTCAACTAAAATCGATCCTTGAAAGTAGTCATTATAGACTGTCATCGTAGTCATAACAAACCGCCTACTCTAAATGGTTCAAACTATACCATTTGGAAGGCTTACATGATTATGCATATTAAGTATATTGATCACCGTGCTTGGGTTAGTATCATTGTTGGCTATACTCCTCCCATGGTTGAGATTACCACCTCTTCATTGAAAGGTGATGGTAAGAATGGAAAAACTTATGATCCTAAGCCCATAGAGGATTGGAATGCTGGGGAAATTGCTCTTGCAAACTATAATGCCAAGGCCATGGGAGCAATCTATGACCATGTGGATCCTCATATGTATGGGTTATTTTATAACCAAACCATTGCCAAAGTTGCATGGGACATTCCCCAACTTCATTGTGAAGGACCAGCTAGTGTCAAACAAACTAAGTTAAGGACTTTAATGACCAAGTTTGAAACTTTAAGGATGGAAGATAATGAAATCATAAAAGAATACTCAGCCAAGATTTTGGACATCTCAAACGAGTCATTTGCATTGAGTGTATTCATATCCAATGCAAGACTTGTGAGTAAAGCACTAAGAACTCTCCCAGAAAAGTTTAATATTAAGATTTTTGTAATTGAGGAAACTCGTGATATCCAAACTGTTGAACTTGATGTAATCTTAGATATTTTAACTAATTTTGAGTTCAATCTTGAGGTACAAGAATCTAGCAAAGCAAATTCAATTGCTCTCGCAAGTGCCCTTAAAGTATCTCAAGATCTATCTAATGATATAGATGAGTCAAATTTGGGAGAAGATAAGTGTGACTCGATAACACAAAAATTCAACATGTTGAAAAAGAAATGAATAATAAAGTTTTTTAATTCAGCATACTCCCCTTCTTCCACGGTTGAATCATCTAAAAGGGAGAGCAGTATAAAGAAACCTTTTTTGAAAACTAAGAAGTCCATCGAGTCAATTTAGTGTAGGGCTTGTAACGACCCTAAACCTAGGCACTAATTTTAATATTATATTGTGTGCTTTTAATATTATTATTAATGTTATGTGTCTATTTTTACATACTTGATTTCACATGATAGGATAAATGATAATAAAATAATTGTGCGTTCTAAGAAAAGTATAAACATAGTAAATAAATAAATTGGGTAAATAAATAAATTGGGTAAATAAATAAATTGGGTGATGGTTAGTTAAATTGTGAAAGCCTTGGGTGAAGGGGGGGGGCCATTTTCCCTTCCTCTTACTCCCTCAACCTAGAGCCCTAAAGTCAAAGCAAGCCTTACCTCCCCATGCCTCTCTTACACCTCCCACACACTTCTCCCTCCTCCATCATTCCTTCATACTTTCCTCTACATTCTCCATGGGAGAGTTCTTATGAAAGCCTCCCTCTCCTACACTTCTACCAAGACCATTTCTTGTCCATTTGAAAATCTAAGTGTCCTTTTGTGAGTAGAACACCTCAAGGAGTTGATCAAGCCAAGAAAAGCTCCATTTCATCTTGTTTTGCCAAAGGTGAGTTGTTATGACCTTTCTTTCTTTGAATGATCATGAAGATAAATGTTATTGTGTTTGTTCTCTTGAATGTGTTGATTTAGAACCTTGTTGGGTTTATAGAAATATTATGGTTTATGGAAGTTGAATTGATCTAGGTTTAAGACATGGTTTCATGGAGTTAAATGGGTAGATTGAAGTTAACAAAGTTGGAAATGTCCCTTTTTATTTATAACTTAGAATGCTTTTGGTTGGATCCTTGGGATTTTGAGGTATTGTTGTTATTGCTGCTGTTTTTACAAATTCTGGGCTGAGGGACGAGTCGTCCCTTGGACGAAGGGAAGTCGTGACCTTTAGGGGGACGCCAGGTTCAGAGGGGGGTCACATGGGCACGAGTCGTGCCCTGGGGGACGAGTCGTGCCCTGTCCTGGTTTCAAGATATCAACTTTAGAGCTGTTCAAACCTAATCAAACTCGAACCAAAATGAAATCTCTTTAACCTAGATTAAAGTAGAATACTTTGGCTTCACAATGATATTCTAAGTGATCAAAATGGAATAGTAGAAGTACCTTAAATGTTGTTTGGAAAACGTTAGCTAACCTAGTTTGGTAACTAGACAATTATGATCCCCACTTGGTAGATTCAACTTAGACCACTTAAAGAGGCTATGTATTATTGTATAATGACCATGTAGGATGGATTGATGCTACTTCCTTGCTTACATTGAGTTCATATACATTGTTGTATTATGCATAGTGTGTTAAGTAAATGTTGCACTATGATATTGGTTGAACATGAGTATATTTTACCATGTTGATATATTGTTATCCCTTTTGTGGATTTTATTCAAGTATCTATTATGTGCTTGATATGTGTGAGTCAGCTGACGTTGGGGGTATAACATAATACGGTCAATTATGGAAGTGTGACCTAATGTGATCGGATTATGTTATATTCGTGACCGTCCCCTCCCGTGGCCAGGTTGGGGTTATAGCGTCTGTATTGAGCCAAAAGCCTTACGTAGTTGCTACTGTCTTGTTTGGTTCCACCGAAAAACGGGTCTTATAAGACGTGAGTATTGCTTAAGCGGCTCACCGTATAATTGGAGTATTATTATACCCAATGTTGTACGACTACTGTTCAGACGGGAAAAGGTAAACCAAGGTAATGGAATGTGTTTATAGCTTTTCCAATGTGTTACGTGCAACTTGTTATATGTTGCATTTTTTTGGCATATTGCTGCATTCATAATAGCTTGCTGAGATTTATTCTCACCCCTCTCCCTTTAATGTTTTAGATCCCGAGACAGGAGGACCGGCCAAGTAAGGACGGAAAGGAGTTGGCAGTGAGCTTTTGGGGTATTGTCGGGGTACGTTAGGTTGGCGTAGAAAGTATTTTGTTATACTTCCTTTTGGGAGTTTGTAATTATAAACTTTACATATCTACGTTAAAACCAATATCTTTTGTAACTAAACAGTTTAAGTATTTTCAAAGTCGGTCCACTCTTCCTCCGGTGTGGAGAGTAGTGGAGTTGTTTTGAAATGGAAATGCTAATGATGTTTTTATTTGGAAGTTTAATTAAAAGTTTTAAAAGTTAGTGATATTTGGGTTAGTCTGAGGATGCTCCAACTCGGGACACGTGTAGGTTCCGGGTCGGGGTCCTCACAGTTGGTATCAGAGCTCGGTTAGAATTCTCGGGTAGAGTCTAGCTGAGTGAGAGTGTGTGATAACTGACGTCGAGTGTTTAATGCAGGAGTTTGTCGTTATGGCGGGAAATGATGGTGATCGAACTGGGTTTGGGTGGTGTTGGTAATCCGAATGCCGAGATGATGGATATGTTCCGAGGGTTTCTTCAAAGATATGGCAACTCGTAATCGAATTTGAATCGGAATCAAGGCAGGCAAGGGCAACATGGTTTGGAGAAGTTCGTGAAGATGTCTCCTCCTAGCTTCAACGGAGATCCGGATCCGGTGAAGGCTGAGAGGTGGCTTGAGGCTATGAATAAGATTTTTGCAGCTATGGAGAGTACGGATGCGGAGAAGGTGAGATGCGCCGGTTTCAAGTTGGAAGGACTGCGGAGCACTTTGGTGGAAAGTAGTGAAGGATGGTTGGGACCGGGATTTGACACCGCACTTGGGAGAACTTTACACGCAAGTTCCGGATCACTTTGTACCGATGGTCACTAGAGACAAGAAGGAAGGCGAGTTTCAAACCGGAGCAAGGGACCATGACGATAGCGCAAGATTCAGCAAAGTTCACAGAATTGGCCCGATATTGTCCTCATTTGGTGCCAGATGAGGAGAGGCGAGTCTACCGGTTTGTGAAGGGTTTAAGGGTTGAGTTCCGGAAGCAGTTATTGACGCATAACTTCGCCAACTTCCAAGCAGCAGTGAATATGGCGTATCGGATTGAGAATGACATAGAGGAGCATCGTGGTAAGAATGAAGGTGGAAACAAGAATAGATTCCAAGGTCAAGGTTCGGGACAGAATAGGGTGCAGCCGAGGACATTTACTCCGGGAGCAAATCGAGGAGGAAATGTGGCGACTCCGGTAAATCGTGCGACTCCAGGTCAGTTTGGAACAACATGTGGGTTTTGCAAGAAGCTAGGGCATTCGGAGGACAAGTGTTGGAGCAAACAAGGAAAGTGTTTGGAGTGTGGGTCGGCAGGCCATTTTAGGAGGAATTGCCCCAAGTTACAGAATAAGCAAGCGACGGGTGCCGGTTTTGGGGGACAAGGTAGTGGTGTGAAGAGAGATGTTGATGGGAAACCTAAGGATAGAGTCCAAGGTCGCGTGTTTGCTTTGGGTCGAGGAGAGGTCGATCCTAATGCCGTCATTAGAGGTATAGTTCCCTGTCTCGGGAGTTAAGGCCCGCATTCTTATAGATCCCGGTCTTCCCATTCATTTGTGGCATCTCATTTTGCATTCTCATTGCATATTTTGCCTGAATCTATGCCTTATGTGTTAGAGGTCTCTACTCCTATGGGAGAGTGCCTTGCATCTTCTCTGATATATCGTGGTTGTGATGTGACTATATGTGGGCATGTATTGCCGGTGGATTTGGTCGAGTTACCAATCCGTGATTTTGATGTGATCCTTGGGATGGATTGGTTGAGTCGGTGCCATGCTTTGGTAGGCTGTCGTAGGAAGCGAGTCTCATTTGCTATGCCCGATGTGCCTACATTTATATTTGATGCCGATAAATCTATGTTCGGTTTACATGTTATTTCGCCTTAAAAGCTAGAAAGATGCTATCTAAAGGGTGTGCGGGTTACTTAGCTTATGTGGTAGATTCCAATAAGAAGTCTTCCGAGTTAGCTCATGTTCCAGGTTGTGAATGAGTTTAGTGATGTATTCTCTAGTGAGTACTCTATGCCTCCGGATCGTGAGGTCGAGTTTTGTATTGACTTAGTGCCCTCACCGCCCTATCTCTAAAGCACCCTATAGAATGGCTCCGGCCGAGTTAAAAGAGTTGAAGGTCCAATTGCAAGAATTGTTAGACCGAGGTTTTATTCGTCCTAGTGTGTCTCCGTGGGGAGCACCTGCCTTATTTGTTAGGAAGAAGGATGGTACCTTACGATTGTGTATTGACTATCGTTTGTTGAACCAAGCCACCATTAAGAATAAATATCCTCTTCCGCACATAGATGATTTGTTTGACCAACTCCAAGGTTCCGTTATCTACTCAAAGCTTGATTTGAGAAGCGGATACCATCGCTGAAGATTAGACCAGGATGATATTGCTAAGACAAACTTTCCGGACTAGATATGGTCATTATGAGTTTGTTGTGATGCCGTTTGGGTTGACTAATGCTCCAGCCCGTGTTTATGGATATGATGAACCGTGTCTTCAAGCCTTATCTTGATAGCTTCGTGGTGGTATTCATTGATGATATCCTTGTGTATTCTAAGTCCCGGAAGAGCACGAAAATCATTTGAGGATTGTTTTGTCGGTTCTTCGTGAGAAGCGCTTGTACGCCAAGTTCGGCAAGTGTGAGTTTTGGCTTGAGCAGTGTTTCTTTCTTGGGGCATGTTGTGTCGAGTTCGGGGATTTCCGTGGACCCTTCAAAGATTGAAGCCGTGGTTAATTGGAAGCAACCTTCGACTGTGACCGAGATCCGTAGTTTTCTTGGTTTGGCGGGGTATTATAGAAGGTTCATTGAGGGGTTTTCTCGGATTGCTACTCCGTTGACTAGGTTGACTCGGAAGGATGTTTCGTTTGTATGGGATTCCAAATGTGAAGAAAGTTTTAATGAATTGAAGAAGAGATTGACGACGGCTCCTGTTCTTACCCTTCCGGATGGTTGTGAGAATTTCGTGATCTATAGTGATGCCTCGAAGGCGGGTTTGGGTTGTGTCCTCATGCAGAATGGGAAAGTTATTGCGGATGCCTCTAGGAAGTTATCACCGGCGGAACAGAATTATCCTACTCATGATATGGAATTGGCGGCGATTGTATTTGCGTTGCATAAGTGGAAGCACTACCTTTATGGGGCGAAGTTTGAGATTTTCACCGATCATAAGAGTTTGAAATACTTGTTTACCCAAAAGGAGTTGAACAACCGACAAAGGAGATGGCTTGAGTTCTTGAAGGATTTTGATTGTGTCATTTCCTATCACCCGGGAAAGGCCAATGTAGTGGCGGACGCGATTAGCCGAAAGGCGTATGTGACATCTTTGAGTTCTCGAGAATTGAAGAGTGAGGTAATTATTGCGAATGTTAGAGCCGTTCCGACATTGTATGGAGATTTGAAAGAAGCTCAACAAGGTGATCCGGAATTGAAGAAAATATTAGATCAAGTGCAAGATGGGAAAGCCAGGGAATTTGCTTTGAGTAGAGATGGGATATTAACTTTCCAAGGGAGAATTTGCGTTCCTTCATCGCCGGAAATCAAGAAGCGTGTCTTAGAGGATGGCCATAAGTCCAAGTTTGCGATTCATCCGGGTAGTACTAAAATGTATCAAGATTTGAAGCGTGGGTATTGGTGGAATGGTATGAAGAGGGAAATAGCGGATTATGTATCTAAGTGTTTAACTTGTCAACAGATTAAGGCAGAACATCAAAGACCGGCGGGACTACTTCAACCATTAGATATTCCGGAGTGGAAATGGGAAGGGATCTCGATGGATTTTGTGTCGGGTTTACCTCTCACCGCGAAGAAGATGGATGCTATATGGGTTATTGTGGATCGGTTGACGAAGTCGGCTCATTTTCTTCCGGTATCAACCAAGTTTTCGTTAGAGAAGTTAGCTCAGTTGTACATGAAAGAGATTGTGAGACTTCACGGGGTTCCGGTTAGTATTGTGTCTGACAGAGATCCGAGGTTTACATCTAGATTTTGGAGAGCATTGCATGAAGCCTTGGGTTCCAAATTGTGTTTCAGTACGGCGTTTCATCCTCAAACCGACGGTCAGTCCGAAAGAACTATTCAGATACTTGAGGATATGTTACGAGCTTGTGTGATGGATTTCCAATTGTCATGGGAGGATCATCTACCTTTAGTGGAGTTTGCCTATAACAACAGTTATCAGTCTAGTATTGAGATGGCTCCGTATGAAGCGTTATATGGTAGGAAGTGTCGATCTCCGATGTGTTGGGACGAGGTTGGTGAAGCGAGACTTTGGGGCCCGGATTTGGTTCGAGATTCTACGGAGAAGATCAAGGTGATTCGGGATAGATTGAAGACGGCTCAGAGTAGACAGAAAAGCTACGCCGACAATAGAAGACGGGATTTATCTTTTGAAGTTGGTGACTTTGTATTCTTGAAGGTCTCTCCGAGGACGGGAATCAAAAGGTTTGGTAATAAGGGTAAATTGTCTCCGAGGTTCGTTGGTCCGTTTGAGATTTTAGAGAAGATTGGGGATTTGGCCTACCGGTTGGCATTACCTCCGTCTCTTTCCTTACTTCATGATGTCTTCCATGTCTCGATGTTGAGGAAGTATTGTCATGATCCTTCCCACATCTTGAGTTCTCCCCCCGATGATGTCCAAGCGGACATGTCTTATGTTGAGGAACCCTTGAGAGTCCTAGAGTTTCAAGTTAAGGAGTTGAGGTCTAAGAGTATTCCGATAGTGAAGGTTCTTTGGAAGAACCACACCGTTGAGGAAGCGACGTGGGAGCTAGAGTCGGAGATGAGAGCGAAATACCCGTGGTTGTTTGAAAATCCAAGTAAGTTTTCTTTTCAAAATTCGGGACGAATTTTCTTTAAGGGGGAGTGAGTGTAACGACCCTAAACCTAGGCACTAATTTTAATATTATATTGTGTGCTTTTAATATTATTATTAATGTTATGTGTCTATTTTTACATACTTGATTTCACATGATAGGATAAATGATAATAAAATAATTGTGTGTTCTAAGAAAAGTATAAACATAGTAAATAAATAAATTGGGTAAATAAATAAATTGGGTAAATAAATAAATTGGGTAAATAAATAAATTGGGTGATGGTTAGTTAAATTGTGAAAGCCTTGGGTGAAGGGGGGGGCCATTTTCCCTTCCTCTTACTCCCTCAACCTAGAGCCCTAAAGTCAAAGCAAGCCTTACCTCCCCATGCCTCTCTTACACCTCCCACACACTTCTCCCTCCTCCATCATTCCTTCATACTTTCCTCTACATTCTCCATGGGAGAGTTCTTATGAAAGCCTCCCTCTCCTACACTTCTACCAAGACCATTTCTTGTCCATTTGAAAATCTAAGTGTCCTTTTGTGAGTAGAACACCTCAAGGAGTTGATCAAGACAAGAAAAGCTCCATTTCATCTTGTTTTGCCAAAGGTGAGTTGTTATGACCTTTCTTTCTTTGAATGATCATGAAGATAAATGTTATTGTGTTTGTTCTCTTGAATGTGTTGATTTAGAACCTTGTTGGGTTTATAGAAATATTATGGTTTATGGAAGTTGAATTGATCTAGGTTTAAGACATGGTTTCATGGAGTTAAATGGGTAGATTGAAGTTAACAAAGTTGGAAATGTCCCTTTTTATTTATAACTTAGAATGCTTTTGGTTGGATCCTTGGGATTTTGAGGTATTGTTGTTATTGCTGCTGTTTTTACAAATTCTGGGCTGAGGGACGAGTCGTCCCTTGGACGAAGGGAAGTCGTGACCTTTAGGGGGACGCCAGGTTCAGAGGGGGGTCACATGGGCACGAGTCGTGCCCTGGGGGACGAGTCGTGCCCTGTCCTGGTTTCAAGATATCAACTTTAGAGCTCAAACCTAATCAAACTCGAACCAAAATGAAATCTCTTTAACCTAGATTAAAGTAGAATACTTTGGCTTCACAATGATATTCTAAGTGATCAAAATGGAATAGTAGAAGTACCTTAAATGTTGTTTGGAAAACGTTAGCTAACCTAGTTTGGTAACTAGACAATTATGATCCCCACTTGATAGATTCAACTTAGACCCTTAAAGAGGCTATGTATTATTGTATAATGACCATGTAGGATGGATTGATGCTACTTCCTTGCTTACATTGAGTTCATATACATTGTTGTATTATGCATAGTGTGTTAAGTAAATGTTGCACTATGATATTGGTTGAACATGAGTATATTTTACCATGTTGATATATTGTTATCCCTTTTGTGGATTTTATTCAAGTATCTATTATGTGCTTGATATGTGTGAGTCAGCTGACGTTGGGGGTATAACATAATACGGTCAATTATGGAAGTGTGACCTAATGTGATCGGATTATGTTATATTCGTGACCGTCCCTTCCTGTGGCCACAGGTTGGGGTTATAGCGTCTGTATTGAGCCAAAAGCCTTACAGAGTTGCTACTGTCTTGTTTGGTTCCCTGAAAAACGGGTCTTATAAGACGTGAGTATTGCTTAAGCAGCTCACTGTATAATTGGAGTATTATTATACCCAATGTTGTACGACTACTGTTCAGACGGGAAAAGGTAAACCAAGGTAATGGAATGTGTTTATAGCTTTTCCAATGTGTTACGTGCAACTTGTTATATGTTGCATTTTTTGGCATATTGCCGCATTCATAATAGCTTGCCGAGATTTATTCTCACCCCTCTCCCTTTAATGTTTTAGATCCCGAGACGGGAGGGCCAGAGGCCAAGTAAGGACGGAAAGGAGTTGGCGATGAGCTTTTGGGGTATTGTCGGGGTACGTTAGGTTGGCGTAGAAAGTATTTTGTTATACTTCCTTTTGGGAGTTTGTAATTATAAACTTTACATATCTACGTTAAAACCAATATCTTTTGTAACTAAACAGTTTAAGTATTTTCAAAGTCGGTCCACTCTTCCTCCGGTGTGGAGAGTAGTGGAGTTGTTTTGAAATGGAAATGCTAATGATGTTTTTATTTGGAAGTTTAATTAAAAGTTTTAAAAGTTAGTGATATTTGGGTTAGTCTGAGGATGCTCCAACTCGGGACACGTGTAGGTTCCGGGTCGGGGTCCTCACAGGGCTTGTAAAGGTTTTGGACATTTTGCTAATAAATGTGCAAATACCTTAAGGAAAAGGGGAATGAGTTTGTCCACGTCATTAAGTGATTCTGATGATGACGATCAGACAGCAAATCTGTCAATGTTGCGTTCATCACAGTTCCCCTTGTCTGATAGTGATTCGGATTCAGAAGTTGTGCACTGTTCTGTTTACACAACTGATTACACAACTGACTACACAACTGGTTGCAGTTGGTATACCTGCTTGAATTTCACAACTGCGGGTGAAACTGAGAATGATCCTACAGATGAAGAAAGTACAACCTATGAGGATTTGCACAGTACTTACATAGAACTCCATACCAAATGGATCAAACGGATGAAGCAAATCAAGGTATTCAAACAGGTAAATGATAAACTCTCCTCTGAAAATATATGTCTGAAATCTGAGGTTAAGTGTTTATCTAAGGAGAGTGATTCTCAAAAGGACTCCATAGCCAAATTGACAGTTTTACTCACAAAGAAAGATATTGAGTGTGAAAAGTTCAAAATTGAGCGTAAAAGAGAAACTAAACTTAACAATGGTAAGGCTAAGTTGGAAGAAGTTTTGAATTTAGGTAATCAATAAAAATCTGAAATTGGCTATGGAGATCATAATTTTGTCAAAGAGGGTGAGGGTTCTTCCAAAGTTGAAAAGAAAAATATTTTAAAAACCAAAAGAAAAGGTCACAAGCAAAGGTAATACATTTGTCATCATTATTTTGTTCCTGGTCACATTCGACCATTTTGCTATAGGTTGAAACAGGAACTTGAACTTATGAAGAATGGTGGATACTTGGGCAGACAGTTGCGTGCACAACCGAACACACAACTGTACAGACAACCCAAAGTTGGAACAATAACTGCCTGGGTAAGGAAAGAAATCATGAACTGTCAGGTGGCCTTCACCTCTTTTAAGAGTAGTGTTGAAGACTCTTGATACTTTGACAGTTGCTGCTCCCTCCATATGACTGGGTCAATTAAGCATTTCAGAGACTATGAACTATCCAAAGGTGAAAAAGTAAATTTCGGTGGAGGAGTTCAAGGTAAGATCATTAGCAAAAGTACGTTGCATGTAGAAGGTTTACCTAGGTTGAATAATGTGTTGCATGTTGATGGGCTAAAGGCTAAACTTGATAAGCATAAGTCAATTTTGTGACGATGATCTACAACTGTACGCACAAGTTACCGCACAAGTACTTACAGTCCTAGCCACAATTCTTTCAGATTCCCCTCTCAGATTAAATTTGGTATTTTGATTTGTTGTCGCGACTTTTTTTTTTTTTTTTTTTTTTTTTGAAAAATGGGTCAAAATTGCTTTTGGGATAACTATTATAACTGAGGTATTTAAATTTAGTATAAAAGGCAAAAACTAATAATTTTATTCAAAATTTTCTCAAAATTAAGGGAATTAAAATGTATAAATTCAAACACTTTTAGTAGTTAAAAATCATTTTATAAAAAAAATAAAATTGAAGGGGCAAAAGGTTGACACGTTTCAAAACTGAAAGGGCTCGATAGACCCCATTGCACATTTAATCACAGCCCCATCATCAAAGCTTCCTCCTCATCTAGTGGTCTTCATCGAGGGAGGAGATTATTTACCATCCGGATTTGAGGGACTATTTGAGTTCATTGCAGTTCAACTGAATATCAGTTTGAACGAACGAAGGAGAACGAGATAAACGACCAAAAATCCAAGCAAGCAAAATGATCAAAGCAAAATATTCAGAATATTTCAAAATATCGGACTCTGCACTAGACCTATTCTCCAAACAAAGTGCAAAAGCTCCCAAGCCATCATCTTATCTTAACCATGGATGATGCCACTCTGACCAAAATGCTGAATGAATTTTGTCATTTTCTTATTCAGTAATAACAATGGCTCATTTGACTTACTCTCAAAATTAACATTGTCAAATCCACAGAAAACCTCAAACCATAAGACCTCTAAAAAAAAAAAAAAAAAAAAAACTAGAGGTGGAGAGAGAAGTACAGGTGGATGGTGGACAGTGTCAGTGTGGGATATTCGGATGGAAGGAGCAATCTCATTGGTCGAAAATCTATCCAACTGAGATGTTAGATTTGCTAAATAGATTTCACTTATCCTACCTGGCTCCAATTTCTTCTCCACATTATAACAACAAATCTTCCACTACTCATCTCTTTCATTTTCTATAGAGGAGGCTAAGTAGTGGAAATGGCTGCTTCATCTGCTGCTGTTCTAAATGGCTTGGGTTCTTCCTTCTTGTCTGGTGGCAAGAGGAGCCAGTCCTTGCTACCTGCAGTCACCCAGGCTCGAACCACCGCTCCAGCCGTCTCCCCCAAGAGGATCATTGTTGCAGCTGCTGTTGCACCCAAGAAGTCTTGGATCCCTGGTGTTAAAGCCGGTGGCAACTTGGTTGACCCCGAATGGCTCGATGGATCGTAAGTACTCACACCTTACTTTATCTCATGTTCATCCTAGCTAGTTTACGAATCCAGGGTATGTGCAGTCAGCACAGCATTTTATTGGGCATGCGAGAACATTATAGTAATATGAGTTACATTCTATAGTAATGTTTCCAGATTGGTTCGCACACGCCCAAATCCCTAGTTTACGCCTTTAGGCTATATTTATTTATATGATTGGTTAATAAATGAATTGGTGCGTGCAGGCTTCCAGGTGACTTTGGTTTCGACCCACTCGGTTTAGGAAAGGACCCAGCATTCCTAAAATGGTATAGAGAAGCAGAGCTCATCCATGGCAGGTGGGCCATGGCTGCAGTTCTCGGCATCTTTGTTGGTCAAGCTTACAGTGGCATCCCATGGTTCGAGGCTGGAGCTGACCCAGGTGCCATTGCACCCTTCTCCTTTGGAACTCTTCTAGGCACCCAACTCATCCTCATGGGTTGGGTCGAGAGCAAGAGATGGGTCGATTTCTTCAACCCGGAATCACAGTCAGTTGACTGGGCTACCCCTTGGTCAAGAACTGCTGAAAACTTTGCTAACGCTACCGGAGAACAAGGATACCCGGGTGGCAAATTCTTTGACCCGTTAGGCTTTGCGGGTACGATCCAGAATGGAGAATACATTCCGGATACTGACAAGCTTGAAAGACTAAAGTTGGCTGAGATCAAGCATGCTAGAGTTGCTATGTTGGCTATGCTAATTTTCTACTTTGAGGCTGGGCAGGGAAAGACACCACTTGGAGCTCTTGGTTTGTAAGGGGTTTGATCTAAATATATTCTATGTAAAAATTAATTTGATTTAGAGAGACCCACTACGAGGCAGGCCTGCCATAATATTTTTTCGTTCTACTTGGGACTCTCTTTTGTATCATAACAGATGATCAAATTCCTAGCAAGAATGAAGAACAAAATCATGAAAAGAAACTAAATCGTTCCTCAAGATACAACATTAAATAGATAGAAACTCTATAGTTTAGAAATCATTAATCTCAAATGACAACCACATCGTTTTCTTGTTTAATGATGGACAAAATAAAAAAGAACTGCAAAATTTCAACTATAACTGATGCAAAATTGAAGAAAATTTAGCCCATAGCCATCAAAAACTCACCTTCACATACTACTTCACCTCCTACATAGGCCTTTCCGTCCATCTTTGCAATTCCAAAGCGTTTCTGAAGCTTGGTAAGTGTCATTCTCATAACCAAGGTGTCTCCTGCAATCACTGGCTTTCTAAACCTCACTTTGTCAATTCCAGCAAAGAAGAAATTCTCGCGTGAGCCTCCCACATCTGGCTGTAGCATAACTATCCCACCAACTTGTGCCATTGCCTAGATCCAAACAAACCCACATTCATCAAACTCAATGTATTAAGTACTAGATATGGAAAAACTCTCACAAAATATCAACTTTAGGTCCGATAAATGGCTTCACTTAACAAGTACATAATCCAAAAATCTATCACTTAAGAGATGCTTTAACTTTCATGCTTTTAACCAACGGATGATGTTTAAACTTTGTTATGAAGCAACAATCAGTCCATACAATTTTCGACGCAATTTTCATCATGGGTCATCCGGAAACTGTTTTTCCGTGCTTTAATACAGGGGCAAGGTTGCGTACATCCGATCCCCCTTACTCCACCGTAGGTGGGAGCCTTTGCGGCATTGGGGTAATTGATGTATCTGATGTATCCCTCAAAGAAGCAAGCCTTCCGATTTGATTTTGTTTCCTATTTTGAAGTGTTTTAATTAGGATTGTTTTGCTTTTCCTTTTTCAAGTAGTTTAGGGTTTTGTTTAGAGCATAAATAATCTCTTTCATTGTTTGTTTTAAGAGACGTTTTTGATTTATTGAATTATTGAATTTTGATTGCTTTGCAATTGTGGGTTTTTCCCTTTGGGTCTTAATTGACTTGCAGAAGATTCTCGCAAGAGATTCTTGTTGGAATTCTTTGAATTCCTTGTGAAGGTTCTCATCTTTTTGGTGTTTACCTCTTCAAACCCTAATTCAATTGTTGATTCAATTCGAATTGGGTCAAATAGTTGTTGATTCAATTATTTGCCTATCCATTTTATTATTCCGCTGCAACCCATTTACATCAGTTGGTATCAGAGCGAAGGACGATCCAAGGAAGATCCGAAGAAGATGGCGAACAATAAAAGGGATAGGCAAATAATTGAATCAACAACTATTTGACCCAATTCGAATTGAATCAGCAATTGAATTAGGGTTTGAAGAGGTAAACACCAAAAAGATGAGAACCTTCACAAGGAATTCAAAGAATTCCAACAAGAATCTCTTGCGAGAATCTTCTGCAAGTCAATTAAGACCCAAAGGGAAAAACCCACAATTGCAAAGCAATCAAAATTCAATAATTCAATAAATCAAAAACGTCTCTTAAAACAAACAATGAAAGAGATTATTTATACTCTAAACAAAACCCTAAACTACTTGAAAAAGGAAAAGCAAAACAATCCTAATTAAAACACTTCAAAATAGGAAACAAAATCAAATCGGAAGACTTGCTTCTTTGAGGGATACATCAGATACATCAGTAATGTTGTTGTTGTTGGTTATATAAGGGCATTTTCTTTGGTTAAGTGAACCTAGTATACCTTATTTATTCTGTTAAAACAGGTACTATCCGAAGGTAAACTCCAGTTTTAAGCAGTATAATTACTGCAGATTAAACAAGCGCTCCTGACAATTACACGTTAATCATCATAGTTGAACAATACCCCATACTCAAGCACATAAGCCATCACCAAGTGTAGGTACACCAATTGATACCCATGATCTCTCAAGACATGCGAGGACATTGAGCTTATGTATGGGACTCTGGAGGCCAAGACGTTATATACACGGCTGCCTTAATTTCCTAGTTAAAATTTCTTCTGTCAGAGACAGAAATTCTGCAACAGAGCTTCATAAAAGTTACAGAAGGCGGCAATAAACTGTGTATTAACAATATACTCCCTCCGTCCCAAAATGATCTTCCTACTTTTTTGCCGTTATTACGAGTGAACTTTGAGCAATAGTTATAGGTTGATTCAATTATACTAAAGTAAATCTAAAACTTGTAATTGATACACCATCAACAATACTATCAATAACAAGTTATACATTTACATTAGAATAATTAAATCAATCTAAAATAATTACTCAAAAATTCATTCGTAGTAATGACAAAAAAAGTGGGAAGATCATTTTGGGACGGAGGGAGTATATGCAGCTTAGTCACAAAACCGAAAAGGATATATGCTTATTATGCTGCCATTCATATTTTCAGGACTCTTTCTGATGCAGGATGCAATTAGAATAGGAAATATTACATTGATACTTTTCAGTTATTCTTATATTAAGAGTTTAAAGATATTTTAGTCAATTGCTCAGGCTAGGTAAGCATTCAGGATTATAACTAGATGTAACATAATCATTGTAATCAGGTTTTGGTTAAAGAGAATTGTGGTATTCCTACAGTGGATTACTTAGGTTGCATCTGGTTGCATTACTTTCTTGGAGCCGAATTCATGAAATACCTGCCTACCAACTATTGTTTTCTGCATTGATAGCACAAACAAGCACATGGTACTTATCCAGTGTGATGCACTTCACTGATAAAGTATCTAGTATACATATATCATATCCTTCTGGGACTATTAAGTATAGTAATATCATTCATACTCATGCAAGTCTGCGAGCAATCTAAATACGGAATACTATATAAGTGTCACCAAATTCAATAAATTAAGGCAGGTTTTAAACCATGACCATGGCATTTAGATCTGAAGATGGAATTTTATTATCTTATTAAATTTAGCAAAAACGCAACACCTTACACTTGCACATACGCCCTGCAAGGAAGGGGGAAAAGTTGCAAGCTGACAATACATAGTAATCAACTCATCTATCTATTAATAGTTACATGCTTCAGAAATCAATAACATCTGAAAAGTTCTTAAATATGATTTGCAGAAAGATAGGTTGTGAAAAAGGTCATTAATGGTATTCTCTATACGAGATTAGAGTAACTATCCTTTATCTTCTTCAAAGAAGAATCATGGACTCTTAACAGGCTCTACATTAAAAAACAAGTGTTGAACTCAACAAGTTCTGCATATGGTTGTTCAATCGTGATAATAATCCAAATGCCTGTGGAATGAATTTGACAATAATGGTGAAAGATTTTTCTAGAAAACCTTGGATATCCCTCTTTCCTATACTATAAATCAAAGTGCATCTATCTAGATACTCCTAACGATCTGCTCAGAGAGCCCCCTATATTATTTTTAGGATATTGCACTTCAAAAGTCCACTTTCAAAAATTATGCCTACAGTCTCCATACTTTATGCTTTACCCTTTAACATGTCATATTGTCATGTATATAGAACTGTCTTGGGTATAAAAGTTGTTGTTATTGTGTAACTTCAAGGATACTATTATATCCCTTTAATTGTTAGATTTTCTAAGGAGGACTTTGAGACCTGAATGGAGAGCGTTTTTGTTTTTGAAAGACTAAATGGTTCAACGAGTACTCCTAAAGACACGAGACTACTTCAAAGTTCCAACTAAAGATGTTTCAGAATTCATCAACCAAATGTAATGACCTGCAAGGCCTCAGGATCTAAAATAAGATATCAGTAGCTAGCTATCAAACTGTAAATTCTTGGTTCTTCGTTCAGTACAGTAGTGTTTGAGTCCCACGGATGTACATCTAGAAAATGTACCTAATAATTTGATGCTTAAATGACTCAAAACATGGGGTCCGGAACCTATGTGTTTCAACTTCCCTGTAATGCATGTGGCTCGCGGTCGGGATCAAGCCACATCACATCTTAGGCACTATGGATGACTGTAAGGTTTTGCCAGTTATGTGGGGATCGACAAGCACAATTTCAAGCAAATGAATCTTGACAAGTCATCTAGCATAGACATGATGTGGCTCAATCTCAACAGCGAGCTACACACAATAGAGGAAGTTGAATGTATGCGCATTTCAGGTACATTGGCAGAAGTGATCCATCTAACTGACACATTTTCTTTTATTATACCGATGAAAATATAAACGAACAGTTTTTACCGAAGCACCTCTAGTGGGAAAAAGTAGTGGCTTTAGCATCTATGTGGGCTTATGTCAATGGTGCCTTCCAAGGGTTATCATTAAATGACTTGAAAGAGATTGGGTTGCTGCTTTAGTTTGAAGTAGTTTCTTATTTTTCTTTTCTTTTTTCTTACTGATGGACACCTTGTCTATCCTTTTGTAAATTGATCTTCTTCTAATACAATCATCTTTTCTTATAAAAAATGAAAGATATAAACGAACACACGCATACAGTTCTCTGGCCATTACATTTATTGTTATTTTGGCAAGTTTTACCTATTCAATTAAGAAAATAGGTGATTAATCAGTCATACAAGCGAGTGTACCAAGTTTATACAGAGCAATAACCAGTTAGGCAAATGAAAATCATTACATTTCAGGGACATTAAAAAATACCATAAACATAGAAAAGAAATACTAGGATGCAGTAGTACCTCAACCATGAGAACACCAGGCATAATGGGTCTCTCTGGAAAATGGCCAGGAAAGAAGTTATCATTAATAGTAACATTCTTGATAGCCACTGCTGAAACTCCAGGGTTATATTCAATCACCCTATCCACCAAAAGAAATGGAAATCTACATACAACCCACAATATCACAAACAAAACCCATATCAGAAACATATAATGACAGTGAAAACAATGCACAAAAGATAGAAACTTGGACGAAGATTACAGACCTGTGTGGCAAAATCTCCCGAATTTGGTTGATGTCAATGATGGATGGAAATGCCTGGTACCCTAGAAACACGAAATTGAATGATTAGAGGGATAAAAATAGAAAGAAATAGAGGGGAGAGCTGAGAAACTTACTCAATTCGATGGGGATTTCATCTTTGGAGCTATCACTTGCCGGAGGAGTGCAATGGGCGATGTGGGTAGTCTTCAATTGGGAAGAATATAGAAGAGGGGATCTTGAATTGGCAGGAAACTGAAGGAGAGATGATCTGGGGAGAGATAGGGAGAGATTATCGGGGGTTTGGGGAGAGATAGAGGATAGGAGAGAGTGAGAAAGGGGTATGGAAGCCATTGGAGATACAGAGAAGGCGGAGAGATTGAGAAGAGGTTGAAGAAGTATTTGAAGTAACGGAAGGCGAGAGTAACGAGAAGCTTTGCTGGTTGGTTGCAAGCGAGTGAGGGCGGAGATTTCTACGACCCACTCACTCCCTTGTTTGGCTTTTTCACTCTGCATTTTTAGACACTTACTTAACGTCTCCGTTAGACATTTTCGTTACATCTTGTTAGATTTTAATGGACAATGACCGAGAATGTTGCTTTACCAAGTTATCTCCGATATCCCACATTATAAAACTAACTTGTCACCTTACATCCCTTCTTATCAACAACAAAAATACCATCACAACTTTAGTCATATAAACTTATCTGATTTTGTAATGACAAACTTGTACAAGTAGTATCGATAATAAAGTACTTTAAATTACCTTAAATTTCACCATTAAACTACACAAACAAACTAATTAAGATCCATAATGCATAGATAAATGTGTGATTATACTTATACAACAAACAACTATTAATGAATTTTTGAATAGGATTTGATCCTATTTAGGAATATTTCATAAATATTATATTTTAAAACTAGAAAGAATTGGAGAAATTGGATGCAGTTACTAATTCATGATCTAGCATGTATAGAATGACAATTTCATTCTCAATTACCAGAGAGGATGTTTCTGAAGTATTATCTGAATTATCCTATAGGACCGGGAACGGACCTTTTAGAGTCGAAAATTTTAAACTTTTTTGCACTCGATTTAATGAGCGGGATACAGAGCTATGTGAACGATAACTTTTTGAAGGAGAATCCAAATGCTGAGTTTTGGATGGAGCCTTTTCCTCCAGCAATTCCAACAATTCCGAAGATATGTCTTGCTGTTAGATTCTTTCCGAACTCAAAAAATTCGGACGTGTTAAGGCAACGTTTTCGGAACCGAACGGGCTCGGACCCTTACATCAAGGGTAGCAAGTGAATCTATAGAGTATAGAGGTGTGACAAAAAATAATTAACGAGTTGACATCTATTTGGATGGAAATATATAAAGTTCCATCCACTTGTAAGGAAGAGGAGGGATTGGTGTACTTTGGGACTAACGGGCATTATCCCTGAAATTGATCTAACAACAGGGGGTTATTTATAAATTCCAAAATCATACTTTGTGCAGTCCAAATTTCCAGATCAAGGATACAAACAGTACTGCATAATGTACAATTTATTGAAGAATTTATGACTGATAAAACTGTTAACCGCTCTAGTTAATTGTACACTCAGATTTCGAAGCGATAAGACAAATGCTTAACTGACGTTCTGCTTACCCCCACCAAACTACCGCCGGCAGACGTAATGGACTTCCACCAGAACGCCGGCGGGTCTCCGTCTTCGTCCGCTTCCTCCACCACCGATAAGCACCGGAACGGCTCCCGCCATGACACAGACATCACCACCGCTACCAACAACTCTGACCCAATGCACTCATGGTGGGAGTCCATCTCCAAAGCCCGCTCTCGCATCCACCTCCTCTCCACCATTCTACCGGAACACACCACCGCAACTGATCCGCCTATCTCCTCCCTAGCCGATTCCGATCGCCCTGCTCGCTCCCTTCTATCCTCTATAACTGCCTATAGTTCTATTTCCTCCTCAATTTCATCCCCAGCCTCCGGCTCCGGCGAAGATCCTCTCTGTCACTGGCTTTACGACACGTTTCTCTCCTCCGATCCGGACCTTCGCCTCGTCGTCCTTGCATTCATCCCAATCCTTGCCGGCACCTACCTTAGCCGCATCCATTCTCTTTCCTTCATTGCCGCTCCTTCACTAGCCGGCTTCGAAGCCGTCCTCCTTGCTCTATACTCGTCGGAAATCAAATCTCGAGCAGGCAAGCCGATCCTTATCAACATCCCGGATCTCTCACAACCATCTCTGTACCACAATCCTCGAGTCAACAGCAACACCAAGCAAAGCCCTAATTCAACGAAATCGAACCAATCACGGCCCTTAATTGGAGTTCTCTCTGCGCCTCTCGAGCCACAAACTGCAATTAAATCTACGAAACGCGCCTGCATTGTAGGGGTTGCCCTAGATTGTTACTACAAACAGATCTCTCAAATGCCTAGCTGGTCCAAACTTGACTTTTGCAAATTTGCCTCCGATTGGGCCGGCCAGAATTGCCCTTGCAACTCCGAATTGGATCAAGTAATCCAAACCAACAGTTTTTCCAATGGCATCCACATCGAAGAATTCGACCACAATGACATTGTGGAGGAAATTACCACTTTAGCAATCAGTGGTGGAAGTTCTGAAGAACTACAGTCACAGTCAAGGGGGTCAAGAATTCCGCTTCCATGGGAGCTATTACAGCCAGTGTTGAGAATATTGGGGCACTGTTTATTGGCACCTCTAAATAGTAACGACGTTAAGGATGCTGCTTCTGTTGCAGTGAGGAGTTTAAATGCTCGGGCTACTCATGATTTGGTGCCACAGGCTATTCTGGCAACACAGAGTTTGATTCAGCTTGATAGGAGATCGCGGGAGGCCTTGCAAACTGCAGCTGCTGTTGCTAATGTGGCTTCAAGTGCTAATACTCCTACTAAGGTTAGGAAACCCGAGATTCTTTTAGTTTCAAAGTGAAGTTATAATATGTATATTATGAATTGTTTCGGGTTGTTTCACTTGTAGTGTTAAGAGTATAAAATCATGAAACTGGTGATTAATTGTTGTAAGAAATCTTTTATGTGTAGATTTTATTCATGGGTACCCACTTTTGAGACATAATTTCACTTATGTGCTTTAATTGAAGTACGCTTTGTCATATGCATTGGTTTTGGCTACTTCTTGATTCTTCAAAATTATGTGTTCTTGTGTGATCTGATGTTCCTTTCTTTTGTTGTAATTCTGGTGGTCAACTTGTGCGATGATATTTGGTACTGCTGGTGTTATCTTTATATTACTGGTATTTTTATGTTTAATTGTATCCCATAAAGCCAACCTGCTGAGAGAAGTTGTTGATTTCTCTATCATGATGGTTGATGAGTATGAAATAGATATGTTGTGCATGTATAAGAAGAATAAAGTTATTAAAGAGAGAGAGAGAGAGAGAGAGAGAGAGAGAGAGAAACTTGAATAAACTGGCACATTGAAACCACTATATAATACTTGCTAGAGAATGCATGTTTCACTTAGAAAGTGTGCTTATAAACACATATGCATATACTCCCTCTGTACCATAAAGTAGTTCTCATTTGCGATTTTGGTTTGTCCCAAAAAGAAAGTCCCATATCCAAAATTGTTAGGTTAAAATCATTGAACTTCCAAAATTGTCAACCAAGGAAGGAGAGGAATAGAGGATAGGATAAGAGTCAATCAAAGAAGAAGAGGGGCTAATGGAGTAATAACTAAACCTTATTCAGGCCAGTGATGGAAATGACAAATGATTGAATAGTCAAATGTGACTATCATTATGGGACGGAGGGAAAAGAAAGGCTTTTGCAGAAGCTCTGGGTGAGCTGGGGAAAAGCTCAATACTCGTCTCATCTTCTCCCAAGTGTCTCTTAAATCATAATGTGATTTGGAGCTTATGGAAAAGGAGTGATAGTTGGGTGGTACTCGCTTACTTTGAACCACCGTAGTTCTTGCACATTTCACGTCTTGGCTCATGGAGTGGAATCAGTGCAACAGACATGCATGTAGATGGCGCATGGGCTATGTGGTATAGGTTGTGAGGGATCTGTCAGATGTATTTTGTCTGGCATTCTGGTGATCTGAAGTCACGGCATTGGATTGGAGTAACATTCGTAGGTTCAGTTGATAACTACCATTATAGTAACATTCGTAGGTTCAGTTGATAACTACCATGTGTGATCTGAAGTCACGGCATTGGATTGGAGTTTGCTTGGAATATCTTGATTGTAATAGAACATTATCCCACATCGGGAATAAACGAGACTTGTTTATAACATACAAGGATCCCGAGCTACTCCCCATAGCACCAATTTGCTTTAAGGTGAAACCTCCAATATAGTCTACTACCGGTCTAGTACAGAAAATTGGTAGCATTTTGCCAAGTGAAAACATTATACACGTGGAAAAATGAATAAATTTACGACTTACAATTATAACACTGATCAAATACGCTTGAATTATTGCAGAGATTAGCATGATTAGTTAAATGCTGAACAAACTTTGCGAATTTCACCATTGTTGCCTGTCTTGACACCAATATTACCCATCTTAACCATCGACTTTCCAAACTCCAAATTAAATGTCAATCCAATCAACCCTCTAAGTCCCAAGAACCTCTGCACCAACGTCTGCGTTGGTCGATTATTCCATAAGTTCTGATCAGATTCAAGCACCCCTTGTCCGCTCCTCAAGTTAGCAAAGTAAGAATTATCAAATCTATTCACACTCCCCGTGTCCATTCCAACACGCCTTGATCCGTCACCGTTTTGAGGACAAAGTGCTCTTAATTGAGTAAGAAACGCCGGATTTATTGATGGGTCGGCTCCATTTGTAGAGTTGAAGTTATAAAGTCTGTGGCTGAATGTAAAACAAGATGCAGTTCCGATTGTATGAGCTCCAATAAGGGCGACAAGATCTTGAGCATTTAGACCTACGTCAGAAAATTTCTTGATTTGAATATCAGCCGAGTCTCTAAAGTTGGGCAAGTTTGTAGTATCCGACGCCAATGAAACTAGTCCATCTCTACGCCCCGTTAACACATTCCAGCTTAGTCCTCCAGTCTACACAAACCAAGAACGAAATTAAACACCAATGTTATCAATAATAAAAGGGTAACCTGGTGCACCAGTGCTACAAGAACTCTTACTATATGTGAGATCCAGTCCAGTTAAAGACCGAGCCCACATGCATGATATTATAAGGAGGAGCTTACCAAAACAACGGAATCACGAGTAGCAAGAGCTAGAATATCAGCACAAGAGACGGTTTGAGGGCAAGCAGCTTCGAGTTGCGTCTTAGCATCATTAATAACCTCGTAACCTCTCAAAAGAGTGTTTGGGCCGGCGGTTTTCTCCGTAGAGGCTCCATCAACGAGGATGGAAGCATCACAACCGTTGACAAAACAGTCGTGGAAGAACATTCTGAGAAGTCCGGGAGCAACTGTGGGGTCCGATTGGAAATGCGACTTCACAGTCGACCGAACAATGGATTCGGCTCGTGGACAAGAACGAGCGTAGAAATTTCGCTGGGTGCCTTGGGCTAGTGAGAAGGTGGTGAAAGTGGCAAGCAATGTAAATAGTAGCAGAAATGAGGACGGGGACGACATTCTAGCCATTGTAATGGAGATCAAAGTGTTTTGTGTTGGGAGGTTGGTGATGATGGAGTGAGTGAATTGAATAAGGGAGGTTTTGGGGATTATATATAGGAATGGATGGGTCGGTAGATTTAACGCGGCCGTGAGAAAAAGTAAACGAAAGTTGGCCAGGACAGGAACCAACTCAACCAGGTGAGCGAGTGCCAAATGAGGGAAAAAATAATTGCATTTGGTAAACTTTAGGGTACTGAGTTGAGATTTTGGGTAATGCTCAGCTGGCATTGTAACTTACTTTTTTTATTTTTTTATTTTTTTATTTTTTATGATACTCGATCAATAATAAATGTTTCACTTTTATTTTTTGTCACTTCTAAAATAGGTCTCGCAATTTTTCAATAAGAAAATAGGGTTCGTGCTATTTTATCATGACAAGTAAAGTAATGTGCAAATAAACAAAATATTTTAAAAAAAAATATTAATAAGTAAATTACGAAATTTATTAAGACACAGCAGTAAGTTATTTAGTTGGATGTTTACGAAAACGGTAACCCGTGACTGAGAAGAAGAAAACTATTGTTTAGTTCACACTTCACATGGGTAATAGTGTTGGGGCTTAGTTAACCCGGTGTAGAGTTTGTATCTTAAAGATTTTTTCTCAAGAGCATTGGTAGAGAGTCGGAAAAAAATCGTGTTTCTACTGTGCGGTTCGATCGTATATTCGTTTTTTTTTAATCGAGGAGTTATATTTTAAAATGTTATAAATTATACTCCCTCCGTCCCCCACCAAGGTTCCTTGGTATGGGTTTCACGCTTTTTAAGAAAAAAAATTGTTTGTGTTGTTTAGAATAGAGGAGAGAGAATGTAAAAGTTAAATGTGGGATAGAGCATAGTAGTTAATGATTGGTTTTATTGAAAATGGGTAGAAGATTAGATGAGAGAGAATGTAAAAGTTATAAATATTTAATAGGAGATAAAATGAGTGGGAGAAATAGTAAATTAATGATTATTTTTTTTTTTTGTAAATATGTTAACTTTATAAGGGTATAATGAATGATTTTTTTTTTGTAAATATATTAAATCATAAGGGTATAAATATATTCAAAACTTTTCATTTATGAAAAGGAACCTTGAAGTGGGACGGACTAAAAGGGAAAGTAGGAACCTTGACTTGAAGTGGGACGGGGGGAGAGTATTTTATAGTATGTGTTATACTCAACCAAAAAAATAAATACTCATAAAAATAAGTTATATTTTTATTACAAAAATTGTATTTTACAGTAGGTGAAATCTAACTGTTATGATGCATGCAGAGCTCTATCATATTCAAAATTAGTACATGCCCGTGTCCAATGCCACGTAATTTTTTTTAAAAAAAAAATTAATTTTTTTTTTAAAATTAAATTTTTTTTTAAGGGCAAAATGGGAAAGAGACAAATGTATGAGGGCAAAATGGGAATTTGATCGCTTGGAATTGTTCATACCACTGTAGCAAACCCCTCCCTCATTTATACTATTGACGAAATAAATTCATATTATTAAGTCATTTTCAAGAAAAAATTGTGATGCATTTTGTTTCGTCATCAGGCTTTGGCCTGGTGGTCAGAGCTCATGGCTTCCAACTTGGAGGTCATGGGTTCGATTCCCCCCCCCCCCAGAAGTTAGTGGAAAGACTTTCTCTCCCTAGAATTTCCTAGGCGCTTCTGTGTGTGTGTGAGTAGTGAGTAGTGAAAAAAAACAAAAAAAAAACAAAATCTACAAACTTTTCCTCAACTTATTTTTAAAAAAAATTAAGGGTCGTTTGGTAACCCCTCTTAGAACCTGATAGAATTATTAGTTCAATAAACTTGACATTTGATAGATTAAATGTAAGGGATTTTTACCAATAAGACCTTGAGATAGAGTGGAATTTACCAATAAAAATAGTACATTTTAAATTTTACCTTAGGATTCAAGAGTTGAAATGAAAACGACCGTAGAGTCCCTATCCCTAATTATAACAATTTAAATGACGAATCTGCCCTCATTCTCTTTCTCTCTATGCGTCGCTACTGGCGAAAATGAAACCACCACAGAATCGTTGTCCGCAAAGACGATGACACAAACTCGAACAAGACTCAACCCAATCCAATTCTCTCATTCTTCTCCAATTCCCTTCAATCGTTCAATTTCCCTCCACCGAAGAAAGTAGAGACGGTGAAAGTAGCATGTTCGTTCCAATTTCAACCTAAATTCCCAAATGGAGTTTTGCGATCTGAGCTCTAGAGACCAGCCTGTTACAGTTGGTATCAGAGCGGTCTATCCTTCTACGCTTCTGCCGATACTTCCGTGTGTAAGATGATGGAGTACGAGGCCTTCGCTGATGGTTGTTTTCTGATTGGAGTTGGTCCACAAATCCTCCTTGAACTGCCTAGAGACAAAGATGAGTTAGAGTTCTATACTTCATTTGTTCATGCTCTTTACAATCTTTTGTTTCCCGAGAAAATTTTGTAAATTTCCTTCGCTTTTCGTTTGGAAAATCGTAGACATTTGATCAAACAGCTGCCAATTTTCTTACCCTTTCCCCCGTTTGCCAAGCAAAAATGGTCAATATTATAATCCTAGTTTCCCTGATTAATATGATTACTTTTGTTTAAAGGAACTCGTTAATTAAGTATGTATGGAGTTTTAGATGTACTAATTAAGCGTATTACATTTTGTACTTTTGCAAATTCATGTAGATATTCAAGGGTTCTTGCAATAAATCCCATTGAAGAAATGAGGATCACCGAGTCCATTTTGTTTGCGTTTTTATTGTTCGAAACAATTTTCTCGATTGCAACTACAGAACCCATTGAAGATAAGAAAGCATTACTTGATTTCATTCAAAATGTTTCCACTCCCGCCCCCTCGGTGGGATAACAAAACTTCGCTTTGTACTAGATGGGTTGGAGTAACTTGTAATCACGATAATTCTAGAATCATAGCTCTTCGTTTGCTGCGAGATAGGTTCCGGTCCAATTCACGATAATACTCTTAGTCGTTTATCGGCACTTCGGATAGGTTAGGGTCGATTCTGAACAAAATTTTGGAAGGCGATGATAGGATTTCAAGTTTTTATCAAAGGGAAAACAATATGGATAAAACTAGTGTGGAATTCCCTTGATGATCTTAGGTAGTGTTAGGAACTATCAAAGAGGGATCAAACTAAAATAATGCACTCCAAGCATTCGATAAAATCCCTAGCATTGAAAACTTATGAATTGAATAATGAAAATGGTGCTAATAATGGTTAGGCCAATTTATTGTGCATAACTGAGAAATTGACCTCACGGTTGTGCCTGATAGCTGGAAATGATTTGAGGTTATTGACCTTGATAAGCGAACTACAGGCGAGAAATTGACCTCACAGTTGTGCACAAACAATCACATAAAACAGTGAACTTCTACAACTATGAGGTCAATTTCACAGTTATTTATTATGAATGTGAAATGGTTTGGTTTTTGACCTTTCTAAACTGAGAACTGTGAGGTCAATTTCACAGTTAATTTGATACTTAGTATGTTTGGTTTACCAGTTATTTATTAGTTGTTGATTGTTTGTGCACAACTGTGAGGTCAATTTCTCAGTTATAGTTATGAGTGTATTTTTGTGTCATTCCTTTAGGATAACTGTAGAACAAGTTTCACGGTTGTTGGGTTTAATGTAAATAACTGTGTCATGATTTTCACAGTTATTGTGTATAACTGTGAATTTCATTTCACAGTTATTTTTATATTTCACAGTTATTTTTATGTCATTCCTTTAGGAAAACTGTAGAACAAGTTTCACGGTTGTTGGGTTTGATGTAAATAACCGTGTAATGATTTTCATAGTTATTGTGCATAACTGTGAATTCCATTTCACAGTTATTTTTATGTCATTACTTTAGGACAACTGTAGAACAAGTTTCACGGTTGTTGGGTTTGATGTAAATAACTGTGTAATGATTTTCACAGTTATTGTGCATAACTGTGTAATGATTTGCACATTTTCAAGCTGAAAATTATGTTTGTGCACAATTGTGAGGTCAATTTCTCAGTTATAGTTATGAGTGTTATTTTTGTGTCATTCCTTTAGGACAACTGTAGAACAAGTTTCACAGTTGTTGGGTTTAATGTAAATAAATGTGTAATCATTTTGACAGTTATTGTGCATAACTGTGAATTCCATTTCACAGTTATTTTTATGTCATTTATTTAGGACAACTGTAGAACAAGTTTCACGGTTGTTGGGTTTGATGTAAATAACTGTGTATTGATTTTCAAAGTTATTGTGCATAATTGTGTGATAGATTTCACTGTTTTATGTCATTCTTTTATAGAACAATTGTGAAATCTATTTCACGTTTGTTGAAATAAAATTTTATTTTATTTATAAAATTTGAAATATATGATGAGTAAACTTGTTTGATTCGTCTTGGCGATGCGATTAAAACAATGATTTCGGATTATTTTTTCGACTTTTAGATTTTGAGTTATTGCATTTTAAAAATTTTAAAGAAAAAAAAGGAAGAGAGAGAGAGAAAATAGAGAAAGCGTACGTTACTACTTGCGCTTAGCGCTAAGAAATTTTTGTGGCGTCTGCTGCTTGCGTGAGAGAGGTGTGAGGGGCAATTTGATCCAGAAAAAATTCAGGGTCAGGGGCTTTTTGGCGAGTTTTGATAATGTTAGTCCTTAGAGGTCATTTTTATTTGGTTGAGGGATTAATTGGTCAAAGCCTCTAAATGTAATTGAAGTAATAATTCTAACAATTCGGATAAGGTCTTTTATCACATATTATTCCCTTCATATTTATCTCAAAAAATGATGATATTATTAAAAAAAATCTATCACTATTAATACACACTAATCCTATTAGACTATTAAACGAGCCCGAGAAGAATTTATGATATACTAACAAACCGAATTGGTCATGCATAAATGGTTGATTTCAAGAACAAGCACTTATATCTCACATGGTCATGCGTCAATGAAAGAATCGAGTTATCGATTTTCATGGTTCACAACTAGGAGTATTTGTTTATTTCAATCCAAACCAAATACGAACGTGGTTTGAGTTTAGGATTTGGACAGTTGACTACACAACAACGGTTATCAAATTTCCCTTATTATAAAAAATATCGATTGTAATAGTAATAAAAAATGTAAATAATTTTTACATGTTTCGATAGAATGTAACCGACAAACTATAAAGTGTACTCCCTCCCTCTGTTGTTTAGAAATTAGAATAAATGTCGAATTTGGTTAAGTTTAATTTTAGCCAAAAACTTGTAAAAAATGTGTTTTTTGTGAGCTTAAAAAAACGTGTTTTTAGAACACGTCATCGACTCTTCCGCATCCGATAATCAAACAACGACCCAATTCCTTCTATCCAATCGCCCATCACCGAGCTCTCCCTCTCTCTACCCAAAGCGCCAGTCCCGATTCCCCTTCAATCGTTACCCTCAATATCAATATCCATATCCTCCTCCTTCGCTGATGATGCAGCAGTACACTCCGGTGGCATATATGAATTTGAATACCAAATTGAACGGAAAAACATGGAATTAAACTGGTAGATATGAATTGTGAACAGGAAGATTTGGAAATAATACCTTTCCACAGGTGCGTTGAGAAGAAAGTTTGCTGCCAATTGGAAAAGGTCCGATCTGGTTGTCCGATCTGCTAAGCTTCGGCATTGATCATATAGATTTACGCCATTGATGGAACGGCGGTGAGAGATGGGTGAGGAAGCTTGGCCGGAGCGATTAGAGAGAGAGGGACTGGTATTGCGTCTAGAGAGAGAGTAGTGAGAGAGAGATGCTTTTGCGTTTTGTGAATTTGAAAATGTCAGTGTACGTAATTTTGAATGCCAGTCCATGTTTTTTGGAATGTCAGTCCATGTTTTTTTGAATGCCAACAAAAATGATTATCAGTGTTTTTTGAGTGCCAGTGTATGTGTATTTGAGTGCCAGTGTACGTAATTTTGATTGCCAGTCCATGTTTTTTTGAATGCCAGTCCATATTTTTTTGAATGCCAGCAAAAATGATTACCAGTGTTTTTTGAGTGCCAGTGTATGTGTATTTGAGTGCCAGTTTACGTGAGTTTGAATGCCAGTCCATGTTTTTTTGAATGACAGTGCTTGTGTTTTTGAGAGCCAGCAAAAATATTAGTGTAACAAAGTGCCAGTGTTAGTGTAACAGAGTGCCAGTGTGAAGAGTGTCAGTTCATGTATATAAAAGTGTCCGTGTAAAAAGTGTCAGTGCCAGTTTAACAAAGTGCCAGTGCCAGTTTACACTGGCACTTTGTTAAATTGGTACTGACACTTTTTTCACTGGCATTTTGTTACACATGCACTGACACTTTATCACACTGGCACTTTGTTTAACTGGCACTGGCACAAACGGGAAAACACAAAACATGTTTTTTCTAAGTGCCAGAAAAAACGCGTTTTTTATAAGACCAACTCTAATTTTAACTAAAAAATTATAAAAAATTAATTATCTTTATACAATTTAAAAAATGGTGATTAATACGTCAATATAAACACTTTTCATAAGTACTTTTAAGTTTCCTTAAAAATCAATAATTTATTATTAAATGTGGTTAAAATTCAATTTAGTTGACCAAATACAACGTTTATTCTGATTCAGAAAAAAATAATCATATTAGTATAAAATTTAACTGTTCTATTATAAAAATTCAAATATAGCAGAGCTCCCCGTGGCGGCCGTGGCCAAGACAGTACGACCCTATAGTAAATTATACTCCCTCCGTCCCATTTGAAGCTTCACCTTTTGCCAAAACGGGTGTCCCGTTAAAAGCTTCACCTTTTCTAAAATGGCAAAGAATCTTTACTATTCTACCCACTAATTCTCTCTCCTACTTTACTTTTAGGGGCCGTTTGGTTCACGGTAATTGGCCATTCCATGGCGGAATGGAATGGTCAATTCCGTTGACTTCATTCCTTCGCCGTGTTTGGTTCAAAATTTTCATTCCCTCGAAATGCTCAATTCCTTGGCTTGATGGAATTTGACATTCCCTCCATATATGGAAGGAATGGCCAATTCCCTTGGCAATGGAATGAAAAAAAAAATTATGACCAAAATACCCCTACCTACCCCCCCCCAATCCAGCTCACACCCCCCATCCAGCCCCCCACCCCCCCACACGAATTTTTTTTTTGCATACCCCCTGCCCTACCCCCCCATCCAGCCCCCACCACCCCACCCACCCCAACCCCCCCCCCCATGAATTTTTTTTGCATACCCCCTGCCCTACCCCCCCCATCCAGCCCCCCACCCCCCTCCCCCATGAATTTTTTTTTTGCACCCCCTGCCCTACCCCCCCCATCCAGCCCCCACCCCCCACGAATTTTTTTTTCTTTTGCATACCCCCTGCCTTATCCCACATCCAGCCCCCACCCCCACCCCCACCCTACCCCCCTCCAAAATTTTTATTTTTTGCATATCCCCTGCCCTACCCCCCCCACCCCCACCCCTACCCCTCCCTCCCACACGAATTTTTTTATACCCCCCGCCCGACCCCCCCATCCAGCCCCCCACTCCCACACCTCGCCACCCCCACCCCACCCCCCATCCAAATTTCCCCAACCCACAAATTTTTTTTTTTTTTTGCATACCCCCGCCCTACTCCCCCTCACCCACCCCAAAAAAAAAAAATTTAAAAGAAGGGTAAATTGGTCATTTTATATGCTTTCATTCCATTCCTATAATTTGTATTTTCAAATCAAACATGATTTGCCAAGAAATTGAATGACAATTTCATTTCATTCCGTGCCAACCAAACGAAGGATTTGACCAGTTTTTTTCCATTCCAATTCCTTCAGGAATTTAATTCCATTGACCATTCCATTCCTTCACTTTTTTTCCACCGAACCAAACGGCCCCTTATATTCACAACACCAATCAACTTTACTATTCTCTTCACTCATTCTCTCTCCTTTTTTACTTTTATACTCACAACACTTTCTCTACTAATCTTTTTTCTTAATTTGCGTGTCACCTTCAAAATGATGAAGGTTTAAATGGAACGGAGGGAGTATAATAGTAAATATCTTTATTTATCGTTTTTGTTGACTAATTAAATTGTACAAGCTGGCCAAATCCAACATTTGATTAGTCTCATTATCTCATACAAAGTCAAACACGATTCATTAAACCCTAACCATTTGATTATTTTTCATGTATGTGTTAGACTCTTCTCAACCATGTTCCAACTCATTTTTTCCAATTCACCATCAAAACCATATCAAGTTTGTCGTTATAATATTCTCCTGGAACGGAATAAATGTCGTGTTTTCCAAAATAATCCCTCCTTCCCACCCAAATCAAGAAAATAAATTAAATATAAACCCAATCAACTAATTTTTCACCTCACCAAAGGGTTTTTGTTTGTCTGAAATTGACAAACTGAAAAGTCTTCCACTACCACTAGGACGACTGATCTCTCTTTTTCAAGGATTTGGTGGAACCGCGTAGTAGGTGAAGGTGTTCGTGCTTATGCAATGCAAGGTGGTGGCAAATTACATACTATTTGGGCCGGGCCGGGCCTATATCAGGTTTCATCAAATAAATACCTGGCTCGGGGCATTTGTACCCATTTCAAATGGAAAATTACATATTTAAGCCCCCTACTTAGAAGATAAGATGTAAATATCTTCTTATATTCAATAACTAGACTTACTCCCGTGCAATGTTACTAGATATTCAAAAGACAAAAATTGAACTAAAATAAACCAAAAACTCAATTCGTTTATACATTATGGAATATTTTCTTAAAGACTACATTGTCAGTACATACATCGGATTGACCAGGCTTGTCATCATTACAAATTAATATTTGAAGACCATCCGAACTTTTGACACGTGATAAAGCAACATACAGTTGACCATGGAAAAATACTGATTTTTTCAGTATGAGACCAACAATAGATAACAATACCTTGACTTTTATTAATAGTCATAGCATATGAGATCATCAAGGAAAATTGCCTCCTCTCAAATCGAAAAGGAATCATTGTGTCTGATGGTGTTAACGACATTCTCGGAATCAAAACTTTTCTACCAATATCACTAGACGAAATTTCTTCACCTTATAAAATATGATTTCCAAGCCTAGTGATAACCAAGCGAGTGCCGTTGCAAATGCCAAGTGAAGAGTCTATATTACGAAGTAACATCACTGGAGTTTCGACTTTCAAGTTTAATGTGTGATTAGGAAGCCCAGAAATACAAATACTATTTATGAATTCAGGTGTATGAAGATAACTCAAGGACTCAAATTGTTTATCAGTATATGACATGCAACATCTGGACAGTTGAATACACAACAATGGTTATCAAATTTTGCTTATTATAAAACATATCGATTATAATAGTAATAAAAAATGTAAATCATTTTTACATGTCAACTAACCCCCTTAAAATTATGCGTGTCAAATTCGATGGAAAAGACCAAAATACCCCTAAGTAACTCACGTGAGCGGCACGTGTTATGCTTTTCGTTAGATTTTTAACGATTCATTCAAAATTACACTTGATTGCAACAAAAAGACAATCTCAATAACCAATTTGTAACAAATGCAAATTCGATAACGAATTGAAACATCTTGACAAGCTCAGATAACTTAAATGCAATTTGCCCCTAATAAATACCTGGCTCGAGGCATTTGTACCCATTTCAAATGGAAAATGACATATTTAAGCCCCCTACTTAGAAGATAAGATGTAAATATCTTCTTATATTCAATAATTGACATCTTTACCTTAAATTTACGAAAGAAAAATGAGGATACACCTTCAACTTTTTTTTATCTAAAACTTAATGAAAATCACTACCAGAAAAACATGTTTTAGCGGCGGAAATTTTCGCCGCTAAAGTAGTAATTCCGTCGCTAAAGCTCATCCACCAGCGGAAATATTCCGTCGGTGGTCCGTCGCTGGCAGCCCGACGCAGCGGTCCGGCAGACCAATTTCCGTCGGTGTACACCGACGGAAATCGTATTTCGCCGGTGACCACTGGCGGAATATTCCGTCGCTGAGATATTTTATTTTAATTAAATTTTTATAACACAGGCGGAATATTCCGTCGCTGAAATAAAAATTTAATTAAAATAATATCTGAGCGACGAAATATTCTGTCGCTAATTTAATTTATTTTAATTAAATTTTTATTTCAGCGACGGAATATTCCGCCGTTGTAATAAAAATTTAATTTAAATAAAATATCTCAGCGACGAAATATTCCTTCGCTAATTTAATTTATTTTAATTAAATTTTTATTTCAGCGAAGGAATATTCTGCCTGTGTAATAAAAATTTAATCAAACTAAAATATCTCAGCGACGGAATATTCCGCCGCTAATATAATTTATTTTAATTAAATTTTTATTCAGCGACGGAATATTCCGCCGGTGTAATAAAAACTTAATTAAAAATACATTAACTCAGGGACGGAATATTCCGTCGCTGATAATGCAATAAATTAAAAAATATATATCAATTGTAATATTTTTTTTTTGTACCTGATATAACAATTGATACAACTAAAACTATAAATCTAAAAATCAAAATACATTACCAATTAGGTGGGGGTGGGGGGTTGGGGGGGTGGGTGGGTGGGGGAGATTGGAAATCAGGACATTTCAGTACCAAATCGGGGGGAGGGGGAGGAGACTTGAAATGCGGGACATCACAAATGTTATTACAAGAAAGTATAAAATAGTATAAAATCGGGACATCACAAATTAAAGTACAGTACCAAATCGGGGGTTCATAAAATCACATCGGGGGAAGGGGCGGGGGGGGGGACTAGAAAAGACTCCTGGCAATAGAGTCAGAAGGGGAGTCGGTACTCGAGTGCATGTGGGAATACCCATGATGTTGCATACCCTGCATCTGGGCCATCATCAACTCAATTCGACGCTCTGTATCCTCCCGATACTGCGCAGCCAAGCGTCTCTCCTCAGCCAACTTTTCCTCTGTCAAGCGTCTCTCCTCAGCCAACTTTGCCTCTGTCTCCTCCCGATATTGCGCAACCAGCGTCCCTCCTCATCCAACTTTGCCTCCAGAGAGGAGATCCTCAAAACATACTGAGGATCGGGTCTGATCACATTCGAGCGACGGCCGGTCGACGACGATGGGCATTGCAGCCCGCGATCCCCCATCCCTAACACTCGGTCTCCTCTCTTTGGATGTCCATCTGAGGTGACCGCTTGCCAAACTTCAGGCACGAATGGAATGGGCTGGCCGGGAGGAGTACCTTCGGGCGTAACGGCGGTAAGATATGTATTCTGTCAAAATAAAACAAACAAATATAATCATATACACAATATACATAAATAAATTTACATATTCAAAAGCAAGTATTTTAAAGATAGTTTACTTACAAAGGCCGATGCAGATCGATCATCAACCCACTGTGGTGATCGACGGATGTAGGATTTCTAACATGTGTGCTAACGAACACATCCACAAAACCGACATCGGGGTCATGTTCCTTTTCCTATAATCATTAAAGTAAAGCTATTTATATATTTGACTAACAAATATCAACAGAAGTATATAATGATAAAGTTAATTTCTCAAAGAGTCCTATACTAATACAGTTAGTTTCTAACTTTATTCCTATATTTTTTTTAAAAAAAAATTGACTTTCTGTTAAGTCATGTTAAACTATTTAATTTTATTGAAGAAGTATGTAATGATCAAATGTTCTTTTCCTAAACAGCCTAGAGAACCAATTCAACATGCTTCCACCAGGGACACTTGACGAAATATTAGCATAAAATACACCAGACCATCATAAAAGCAGATTCATTTCACAATTTCCAAGATACATATCTGCAAACATATTATGTTGAAAGGAATAAAAGTACCACAACAGCCAAAATGAAATTGGACTCAACCATTTTGATGATATTTGTCCTCATAAACCGTAAGAAAATATCCCCTCGTAGTAACAAAAAGAAGTAGAAGTTGCAATCCATTTTTTATGTACACTTAACCAAGTGAAATCATGCTCTACATAACTAAACAATCCCATTTGGGTATTCGAAAAGACATATACAGATTTATCCTGAAATTGAGTTCTACACAACCAAATATGAAGTCCATTTTCTTATATATTGCCTGGAACTCATTGAAATGTACAATAATATTAGCTTAAACAACAGCAACAACAGCAGAAACAGAAACAACAACAACAACAACAACAACAACAACAACAGAAACAGCAACAACAGCAGAAACAGAAACAGAAACAGCAACAGCAACAACAACAGAAACAGAAACAGCAACAGCAACAGCAACAGCAACAGCAACAGCAACAGAAACAGCAACAACAACAGCAACAACAGCAGAAACAGAAACAGCAACAGCAACAGCAACAGCAACAGCAACAGCAACAACAACAGAAACAGCAACAACAGCAGAAACAGCAACAGCGACAACAGCAGAAACAGAAACAGAAACAGAAAACAGAAAACAGAAAACAAATACTGTAGTCACTGAACATAATATTTGAGGCTACAAATGGAGTAATGCTTGCTCTCACAAGTAAAATTATTCATAAGTTTATACTATAGAACAGCAGCTCATATTTTTTATACTCAAAGCAGATGGGAAGACCTACATCGCTCCCTTAATAGAAGGTACTCCCTCCGTCCCAAAATGAGTCCCTTTCTAAATAAGAAAAATTGTACTAAAATGAGTTTCATTTATTATGAAGTTACTAGGCTACCTTTGCCAACTATCAAGTCTCAATCTGCACATAGCCACATACAATGTGCACACCTAGGGTAATTATGTCTATGCGATACAAAAATTGCTTTAAAATATAATTCTTGATTTTCTTGAAGAAAAAAAAAAGGATTTGGAGAGTATACAATTCCCATCTGCAATTTCAAATACTCCTAATCAAAAGGCTCAAAGGGTCCATTATTCATTTTGGTACTTTGCAGGCATTTACAGTGTCACAGTTCCAGGTTTTTCGCATTTCCTCTATACAACAAACTAGCTGGAAATGAGACTACAAATTAGTTGGCAAGGAGAATGAGGAAAACAAACTAAACTTGGATTACCAAACCGAAGTAGCTGTAACAATAACCCACCATTTTATTTCTTCCGGCGGTTCTTTTAGTAAGTCCAAGAACAACAATCATTACCAAAGTGATTATATTAACTCCAAAACCAAGCACTGTAAATATTGTCAAGATAAAACAAGAGAAAATGTGAATTTTACTTTAAGTTTTGGCATACATTTTAATTATAATAGATGAAAGTAACAACATGAAGGATATAAGTCGTCAGCACATTTCGAGATTCCCCTTACATCCCATATATTTTGCTAGTAGTTTCAACCTGATCTCATTGACCTTTTAACCAAAACAAGGATTTCCAAGGAATAGTAATACAAGACAATTAGCAAGCAAAAAATGATACATTTATGGTGGAGCAGATATGGCATTCTTAAAACCCAAAAAAAAAAATATATCACAAGGAAACTTGAGCAGGGCCGGCCCAAGGGGGGGTCAGTGAGGGCAATCGTCCGGGGCCCTTAGTGGTAAGGGGCCCATTTTTAAGTAGGCTATAGTGTACTCCCTCCGTCTCGGCCGACTTAGGACTTTTTGCCATTTTGGACGTCCCACCCGACTTAGGATGGCCCAAAATGGAAACCTTAAATCACTATTCTCTCCACTCATTCTCTCTCCTACATTATTTTAATACTCACAACACCATTATAATTTACTATTCCCTCCACTCATTCTCTCTCCTATTTTTAAATTACACTCACAACATTTACCTTTTCCTTAATCCCCGTGTCATTTCAAAAAATCCTAAGTCGGTCGGGACCGAGGGAGTATATAGTATGCATATGTTTTTTATAATTATAATAAATATTTAAAAAAGGCCCACATTCAGCTTTTAAAAAAGACCCATATTCAATTTTTTAAAAAGGCCCACATTCAGATTTAAAAAAAAAAAATTCTTTTGTTAAAGGCCCACATTCAGATTTTAAAAAGGCTCACATTCAGATTTAAAAAAAATTCTTTTGTTAAACACTAACGGACACGAAAAAGGAAGAAAGGACTCCTTTCTCTATTTCTTCCTAGTCCAACTGAAGACGAAGAGACTGAGAGTCTGAGACGATCAGCGCCACTCGCCCGCCGAGGCCGACACCGTCCACCACCATCCTGCTATCTCTTTTCTCTATTTCTTCCTAGTTCCACTATTTAGGGCTTCTATTTAACAAAGATTTTGCCAACAAACACAAAGGTAATTTAATTTTCGACTCCAATTCCTTTATTTGATTGTAGATTACTTCAATTTAAGTTAATTTGGGGATAGAAGTTTCATTATTTCGTTTCCAAATTACTACACTTACTTTTAGGGTTTTATTTGGGGATTTTTTATTTTACTTCAATTCCTATGATTTGATTTTTAATATTTGATAATGTGATTATAGGTTCAAATCAGTTTATTGAAAGAATCACCCGTCACAAGACTTCATCTTACAAGAATTCAGGTGTTGATGTTCTTTTTGCATTACAATTGTGTTTAATTTTATTTGACAATATTTTTAAAAAAAAACAGTCATCTGGGTGTGAGAAAAGAAAAAAAAAAGTTCTTGAGCAATTTAATGCTTCACAGAAGGGGGTATTGATAAATTTGTTTTTAAAAGAGACTCGGGTCATAAAAATTCTAATGGATTGGGTATTAGGACCTGTTTGGTAAAACTGAAAATTAAGCTCTGAAAATGTAGAGCTGAAAATTAAGAGCTGAAATCATTAAGTTGCTGAATTTTGAAGACTTATGTTTGTTTGATAATGACAAACCACTTACATCTGAATTTTCAGAATTTTAACTCAACATTTAAAATATTATATGAATAATATTTATGATTTTATAATAAAATAAATTCATTATTGACATATACATTATTATTATTATTATTATTATTATTATTATTATTATTATTATTATTATTATTATTATTATTATTATTATAAGTAAATTTTAATCTTATAATATTTAAATATTTTTATTTGTACTTTCTTTATCCCATAATAATATTTATCTTGATTAGTTTGATAAATATGATCACAAATGTTGACAAATAATAAAAAAAATTATATAATGATACTTTAATAAAAATATTATTAAATGTTAATATTAAAAAAATTATATTTTCATACTTGGTCAAATATAATTTGTATGAAAAGAAAAAATATTTCAACAAAAGGAAGTAACAATAAATAAATAAATAAAATATGTTGATGTGTGGATTTGAACTCATTTCCTTTTTTTCTCATTCTTTCCACCTCTTACCTTGTTAAGCTACTCCTTGCCCACTTAAAATTAATAGCCTTTTTTAAGACAATCTTAATGATTTAAGTGATTCAAATTTATCTTACCAAACAAGCTTAATTTTTTAATCTCTTAGGGGCCGTTTGGTAGGCGGTATTGACGTAGGATAACTTAGACTGGGATTATTAAGCCGAGTTAATTGGCGTTTGGTTGATAATAATCCATCGATATTAATTAGCCGCATTATAGGGATAAGGACGTTATCCCCTCACTAATTATCCCAGATAAAAGGTAGTATTATTAATCCCCTCCTTAACAAACACCTGGATTAATTCTCTTTCTCAAATATACCCCGTCCAATAACCCATCTCTCATCTCTCGCTTTTCTCCTCTCCCTCAACTATTTTCTGTAAATTGACTAAACCTTAATCATTGAAATTAAATTAAAATACTAATTCAACTACTATCTTCGCTAACTTAAATCATTACCTTGAAATTTCAAAGAAAAGTAGCCGGAATTGCGGTCTTTGTTTGGGCAATTTCTGGTCACTGCCAAGTAGAGAAGAAGGCAGCTGTTGTTACAGTCGGCCAAAGAAGAGGCAGTATGAAAGGAGGGTGGAGCCAGAGCAGGGGCTGGAATGGAAGATTGTACGGTGGTTGTTGAAGAAGAACTAGGACGGAGATGAAACAGTGGTAACCGACACTTTAAGGGGTTGCAGTGAAGAAGAGAGAAGGGCTGACAATGAAGGAGGAGAGCGACGGTGTTACAGTCTGCCGGAGACAAAGACGAAGAACCCTAAGTGCGGTGTCGTTGGAGGAAATCGATTTCTGTAAATTAATTGACATTCAATTTTATTCAATTTTTTAGTATATTTGATTTGAAACTAAATTAGATGTTCTTTTAACACTTTCGTGATCTAAATTTACTATAGTTTTATTCAATTGATCTATAGCATTTTGGAGTAGTTGAAAAAAACATGAATTGATTTTAGGATTTTATATGATTGTTTAGGGGTATTGTTGGAAAATGAAAAATTATATCGTGTCAAGATAGGATTTAAGTATGTTAATCCGGTTTCTTCCAAACATCATATTATTTTTGAAATTAGGATTATTATTACCTTCACTAATAATGAGGGGATTAATAATCCCCTCATTATTAATACTGCTAATTCTTATCCAGCAACCAAACGAGCCCTTAAAGTGTTTCAAATTAAGATCTTAATTTGGTTACCAAACATGCCCTTAGTAACATTGAACAACATGAAATTTTAGATGAAGAAAATAATTCTGATGAATTGGGTGTGAGTAATGATCTTGAGCAACATAATGAAAACCTAGGTGAAGACAATCATATTCATGAGGACGTGGCTAATTTAAATGAGTGTGATATACCCCATGTATCCAATATAGAAAATGCAGAAATTGATGATTCTCGAAACCTTACATTAGATATTAAGACCCCTGTTTTCAAGGTTAGTTACATGTACTCCTGCTTATGTTAAAGGATACTCGATGAAAATATTTGTTCAACCATCATGTTTTTCTGCAGCGTAATCACATTAGCATTTATATGACGATTTAAGATAAGTGTCATTACTTTACTTCTGTTTTATCCAGGTAAAAATATATAGCATTTGAGTATCGTAAAAATATATAGCATTTGAGTATCGTAAAAATGTCCGATTAATTAGGGGCCTCTTCATCTGATTTCGCCCGGGGTCCAAAAAAGTCTAGGAACGGCCCTGAACTTGAGGGGATAACACTAGATATAGAAAGAAACTTCCCAAAGCAGCCTTATATTATCATTCACATATAACTACTACCGAATGAAAAGATCAACCCAAACAAAGCATGGACTCAATGGTTCAAAACACAATATTTCTAAAAGTAAAGCAAAAAAAAAAATGAAATTACACTAACATACATACCATGCGCATATGATGCTCGGCGACGTTGATCGTCCCCCATCGTATGCTTTATCGCCGACCCCGAGGAGCTCGCTCTATTTTCCCGAGCCTTTTGGGCGATCGTTACGGCCCCTTCCGACGACCAATGTTCGCAAAATCTACGAAACACCTCCTCGGTCATCCAAGTCGGTGTCTCGGGTGCTAATCCCTTCTTCAGCCACTGAGTATAGAATCGAGACTTCGTGTTACCTATTAAAAATATGAATATCGCATAAACATATAATGATAACATTATAAAATTAAAAGAGTATAATCATTGTTTATTAAACTAATTAAGGATAGATAAATATGTTACCAATATGATCCCGAAATAACTTCTGACACTGCAACATGAAAATTTGTTTAACATCCCCTCGTCTATGTCCTCAGTTCATGTAAATTTCAACTACAATATATAATGATACATTATAAAATTAAAAGAGTATAATCATTGTTAATTATAACTTTTTAATAACAAACTAACATTTAGATTTTAAATAAAAACCATTAACACATTACCTTAAACTCCTTCCAAGCATGCTCCCTCTCCTCCTGTGGCAATGATTTTCAGTTGGGCCAAAACTCTTGCATGACCCGAGACCGCCAATACTGCCCAATCCTTATCCCGGGGCTAGGGTATGCACCTACAAATCTGCCAAGTATATTTATACAATAACATTTTAACTTAAATAATGAATTATATATAAAACAAAAATGAACCAACTTATATCAAATTAATGAAGAGTTACTTACTGTGCATAATGTGGCGATATCCAGAGAAACGTCCTCCCCTCAGAATCGATAGGAGTAGGACTCATATTAGTATCGGCCCCAGAGGAGGAGCTGGTACTACTATGTGTAGGGTCGGCATCACCATCACCGGTAGCAACGGTATTAGATCGGGACGGTTGCGTCCCAGTAATAGATGTGTACACAGGGTGTGTCTTTCTGCCCGCTCTACTAGAACTCATATCTAAATACACTAAAAATATTAAAATATACTCCCTCTGTCCCACTTCACGGTTCCTACTTTCCTTTTTTGTCCGTCCTACTTCAAGGTTCCCTTCCATAAATGGTAAGTTTTGAATATATTTATACCCTTATGATTTAATATATTTACAAAAAAATCATTCATTATACCCTTATAAAGTTAACATATTTACAAAAAAAAAAAACAATAATTAACTACTATTTTCTACCCCACATTTAACTTTTACATTCTCTCTCCTCTAATCTTCTACCCACTTTCAAAAAAATCAACCATTAACTACTATTCCCTATTCCACATTTAACTTTTATATTCTCTCTTCTCTAATCTCCTACCCACTTTCAAAAAAAATTCTTAAGAAACGTGAAATCCACACCAAGGAACCTTGGTGTGGGACGGAGGAAGTACAACTTTAACAATAGGAAACAATATATTAACAGATCTACTTAAAATAAATTTAAAGTTCTAATAATCTAAAGCATTCACAATACATCTAAATACATTAAAAATATTAAAATATAAAACTTTAACAATAGGAAACAATATATTAACAGATCTTCTTAAAATAAATTTAAAGCATTCACAATACATATAAAACTTTAAAATAATCTAAAGCATTCACAATTTATCTAAATACACTAAAATAAATTTAAAGTTCTAATAATTTAAAGCATTCACAATACATATAAAACTTTAAACTATTATTAATCTTCGTTCCCATCATCATCACTGGACTCTGAATTACTACAAAACTCAAGTTCTTCATCTTCGTCTTCGGACTTGATGAATCAAACTCTGGTTCGACTTCCTCTTCCTCTTCCTCTGATTCATTAGTTTCAATGTGCGCGAGATGACCTGAATGAGGCAGAGGAGGTGGCAAATCCACTGGTAAGAAATCTTCCTCGGGTTTATCAACATTTTGAGGAATATGAGTGACATCATCTAATGAATGATTAGTTGATGAAACGTTAGGTGGCATTGACATTTCATCCTCTTGATAGGGTGTTTCTAATGACGACTCTGTAGTTGTCGATGAGGGTAGGTTGTCAATCATGCTTCTAGCCTTGGTCTTCCAGACAGCCCACCATCCGTCGGGTCGCCTACGAGGGTAGGGAGTCATGTATACCTGTTGTGCTTGAGATGCTAAGATGAAGACGTCGTCGCCAACATGTCTGGACGAGTCCTTTACATCGACGAGGTCAAATACGGCGTGCTTCTTAACACCTCGCACAGCATCTCGCCACTCACAATTGAACAAGACAACATTATTTCCACCCAAATACTCCACCTCGACTACTTCTTTCAGGACGCCATAATAATCAAGGTTTCCTTTAAGCTTCACATCGCTATTCCACGTTAATTTAGAGCCCCCATAAGCTTTGGTATGAAACACATAGCCATTCACGAAATAACCGTTGTATAAATTAACGTTCAAGTACGGAGTTGCTGCTAAATGTCTTAACCTCGCAGCTTTGGCATCACCCGGATGTTCAGATATCTATAAGACAATATGTAACCAATTTAATACAGTTTTAAGATTGAATATTTAAAAAAGTGTATAGAATAAATTTGAATGAAACGAACTATTTATATATTTCCTTAGCCAGTTTGGAAATTCTCTGTCTGTCCTAATTGCGATGAGTTCTGGAGATAAATCCTGAGCTAAATCTTCAAACATTTTGCAATAGGGTTAAACAAGGCATTTCATATGCAGGTAATTAAACATGCATAATTTAATCGACGAGACGTAAACATAACATCAATGACTTACTTGATATATTCCTCAACCTCGTCACAGTTAAGAAGAACATAGAGTGAGACTGCGGCAAACTCTTTAGCGGTTAACGTACGCGTATCAACCCATTTGCCGAGGAACCGACTAGGAGATGAAAATACAGAGATGTTTCCATTAGACGGACAACCACCATCGTAATTGCGGCCAACCCTAGTCAATCTCGTATCAACATCAGGATGAAAATATGTTCCGACAAAGGCAACAATCTCATCTATAATAATAGCCTCTGAAATTGAGGCCTCGACCATGGCCCTATTGCTCATCTTCCTTTTCAATTGGCCTAGATACCTAAAAGTCATTCGTAGATTAAAACATAAATAATGTTAAAGAAGGTATATTGTTAACTCTCAAATTATTTAGAAATAAAATAAATTCAATTACCTCTCAAATGGATACATCCATCTGTATTGAACTGGACCACCGACTCTAGCTTCGTATGCCAAGTGGACCGGTAAATGCTCCATAGAATCAAAGAATGAAGGAGGAAATATCTTCTCAAGTTTGCACAAAGTCACTACGATGCTCTTTTCAAGCTTTTTCATGTGATCAACACATAGTGTGGTCGATGTTAACGCTCGGAAAAACTCACTTAACTCTGTTAACGCCACCCAGATATTGTTAGGCAAGAGATCCCTGAGAGCAATCAGAAGTAGTCTATCCAGCAAAATGTGGCAATCATGACTCTTCAAACCCTGCACTTTCCCCTCCTCTATATTGACACAGTTACCAATGTTAGACGCGTAACCATCTGGAAGCTTTAAATCCTTGAGCCATTTCAGGAGGAGGAGTTTGTTTTCCTTTGTAAGCACATATTGAGCCACCGGTTTCACTGTTTTACCATTGACCTCAGACAACTCTAAGGTCGGCCGCTTACATATTTCCTTAAGGTCCATTCGACATTTGACTGTGTCTTTAGTTGCTGCCTTGAAATCCATCAACGTGTTAAAAGCATTATCAAATACATTCTTCTCAATGTGCATCACGTCAAGGTTATGTCGAATGTGATTTGTTTTCCAGTGTGGCAGCTCCCAAAATATACTCCTGTTGGTCCAGTTATGGGAAGTCCCAAACCCTTGTATTTTGCTCTTCGAAAACTTTTTCCCCCACCGAGGATCGGACAATCTAGATACCTCCCTAAAGACCGCGTCACCACTCAAACGAATCGGGGGCTCATCACGGTCATTCTTGTTCTTTTTAAATGCATTCTTCTGGGTCCTGAATGGGTGGTCCTCTGGAAGAAATTGTCTATGGCAATCGAACCAACATTGTTTTCCAGAGTGCTTGAGCGTGAAAGACTTTGTGTCACTCATATAATACGGACAGACCAACTTCCCGTGGGTGCTCCAACCCGATAACATCCCATATGCAGGGAAGTCATTAACTGTCCACATCAACGCAGCCTTCATGCTGAAATTCTCTCGCTTGAAAGCATCCCACGTTTCGACCCCATCCTCCCAAAGATGTTTCAATTCGTCCAACAAAGGTCGGAGATAGACGTCAATGTTCCTCCCAGGGTTGTTTGGTCCGGGGATGAATAACGACAAGAACATGTAGGGATCACTCATTCACAACTAGGGGGAAAGATTGTAGACATTGGCTATAACCGGCCAACAAGAGTAAGATTTTGCCCCAGGACCAAACGGATTGAAACCATCAGAGCAGATGCATAACCGTATATTTCTTATTTCAGACGCAAAGTCAGGATAAGTCTTATCAAAGTGTTTCCATGCCTCCCCATCACTGGGATGAATCAACACACCCTCTTCATGTAAACTTTCCTTATGCCAACGCATTGCTTCTGTGTAGAGGCATTGCAATCTTGGAATCAACGGTATGTAACGCAACTGCTTATGTGGTTTGTTTTTCTTGTGTTTTGAACTACCCCTCTGATTTGGCTTAAATCTACTTTCTCCGCAAATTGAACACTCTGTCTTCTGTGAATCTTCCTTGTAGAATAGCATGCTGTCATTCTTACACGCATCAATCTTTTCATAACATAGACCAATCTGTCCAACCAACTTCTTTGTCTCATAAAAGTTTGTAACCATCTTATTCTCTTTTGGCAACAACCGCTTAATTGCTTTTATGATACGATTATAAGCAGACTGGCTAATATTGCAATCAGCCTTTATGTTAAGGAGCTCAGTCACAGCCTCCAACACACTGATCTCGAAACCTGAATAGACCTTCTCTTTTGCAGAGTCCATAGCATCAATAAATTTCTTGGCTGCAGGAGTTGGTTCCTGCTGTTGGTTCTCTGACCAATCGAATTCAGGACTAGCTGCATCCCTAACCATATCTTCCATATTCAAAGGTGGTTCTTCATTGTACTGAATAATAGGTTCGGGTTCAGGAGGTACATGAATATTCCTGGGGGGATTATTCGCAACATTTGGGCGCAATATCATTTGCTCACCATGACGAGTCCACCGTTTGTACCCAACATCAAATCCGTTACGCAAAAGATGTCTCTGAGTATCGATCACGCATAGAAACTTGGTATTACAACACTTGGTGCATGGACACCTAATCTTATCACCATTCATGTGACTGGGATTTGATGTAGCAAATTTAATAAACCCCTTTAACCCTCTTATGAACTCAGGATTGATACCCATTTGATTCGGCAACTTCTGATTGTACATCCAACTACGATCATCGTTGACAGACATCACTCATGCATTGCAATCTATATATTATACGTACACTCAATCTAATCGACGGATGAAACAAAACTGGGATGTTAATAATTATTTGATTTCATAATATATTAACTGTTTAGATGTAATTAACGTATTACCATTCTCTAAATTTGAATTACAAACTTAAAAGCAACAAGACACTTCATTTAGGTTTAGAATTGGGGTTGGCTTCTATCCCATCCCGAAATGCACGATTATATGAATTGCAAATATCACTTTGTCTACTTGCTTTATAATCGAAAATCAAGATATTTCGGCAGCATAACCCCATGGTCTCCAAGTGCACGACGTAGACTAGGTCAATCAAACACTAACGATTAGAATCGACAGTGTGTAATCAACCATGTCTAGTATACACTCAGAGAACAATAGGAATGCAACCAAAATATCTCAACTATCGACTATTCAAGCAATTTTAATTGACAAAGATGATATTTACGAAATCATATAATTGTGCATTTCAAGACTGTCCAGACGGACAATTTAAGAATCGATGACTACATGTTGACCTTAACATGATAAGTTAAAGATTCTTAAACGGGTTTCTAAGCTTTTGTGTTTCAACCATCACAACGTCACGTTGTAACATTAATTTTTATTCATTACCGTAAAATGCATAATTTTACAATAATGAATTAACACACATCTATCACATTTTTTAAACTATTAATATTGTGAATAATTTTAAATTATTAATATTTAAAATTAGGTTTAGAATTGGGGTTGGCTTCTATTCCAACCTGAAATGCACGATTATAGAATTGCAAATATCACTTTGTCTACTTGCTTTATAATCGAAAATCAAGAAATTTCGGCAGCATAACCCCATGGTCTCCAATTGCACGACATAGACTAGGTCAATCAAACACTATCGATTAGAATCGACAGTGTGTAATCAACCATGTCTAGTATACACTGAGAGAACAATAGAAATGCAACCGAAATATCTCAACTATCGACTATTCAAGCAATTTTAATAGACAAAGATGATATTTATAAAATCATATAATCGTGCATTTCAAGATTGTCCAGACGGACAATTTAAGAATCGATGACTACATGTTGACCTCAACATGATAAGTTAAAGATTCTTAAACGGGTTTCTAAACTCTTGTGTTTCAACTGTCACAACGTCACGTCGTAACATTAATTTTTATTCATTATTGTAAAATGCATAATTTTACAATAATGAATTAACACACACATCTATCATATTTTTTAAATTATTAATATTGTAAATAATTATAAATATTAATATTTAATTCTTTGTTGTAAAATATATAATTTTACAATGATGAATTAACATTTATAAACAAGATGAGAGCCTTTCTCATCCACAACTATCAAAACCCGTCCATCTTTGACCAAGAAAGACAGAGCAAACAAGTTCTCGACTGTTTGAGCAAATGATTTTCTGTTTAATAAGAGTTTTTTCTAGTTTCACGTACTGTCCTCTTCTCTCTAAGGATCTCAAACATAACAGCCATGTTTGTGATTGTTTTCTCTTCACTGGTGTTATATTGTCACAAGTAAAGACAAGGTAACAACGCAATTAGCAATAACTAGTATAGGAATCCGTCGGTAGAATTAACTATCACCGACGGAAAATTCTGCCGCTGGTTATTACGAAATCACGGGGATTGATGACTTGGATCGTTGCATTGACGGAAAATTCCGCCGCTGGTTATATAACCTCAGCAACGGAATTATTTCGCCGGTAGATGTTAATTAATTTTAATTTATTAATATCAGTATTTTTATTTGTATAAAACATGAAAATTATTTTAAATAAAATATAACAAATTACTCTCAAAAAAATAAATATAAGTCAATAAATATTATTTTTGAAAAATAAATAAATCATAAATTAAAATAAAAAAATAGAGCTAAACAAATTAAAAGAAAATTAAATTAACACCGACGTAATTATTCCGCCGCTACTACCACTACTACTACCACTACCACTACTACCACCACTTACAACCACTACTACCACTATAATACCACCACTACCGCACCACCACCACCAACACCATATACTTATACTCCAACCCCTAACCCTAAATCATACTCCCTCCGTCCCAGTCGAGTGTACACTTATTTTTCTTTTGGTCCGTCCTAGCCGAGTGTGAACTGTCCAAAATGGAAGGGAATCTTCACTATTTACCTCACTCATTCTCTCTCCTATTTTACTTTTACACTCACAACATTCTCTCTCTTAACTATTCCTTTCACTCATTCTCTCTCCTATTTTACTTTTACACTCACAACATTCTCTCTCCACTTTTTCTCTCTCTTACTTTTTCTTAATCGATGTGCTCAACATTTTGGTTCACACTAGGCCGGGACGGAGGGAGTATACTTTATACTCCTAAACCCTAAACTCTAACCCTAACACCTAAACCCTAAATCTCAAATCTCATATACTTATACCCCGACCCCTAACCCTAAATCATACTCCCTCCGTCCCACAATACTTGACACACTTTTCTATTTTGGGCGTCCCACTAATAAGTCACACTTCCTAAAATGGCAAAGAATCTTTACTATTCCCTCCACTCATTCTCTCTCCTACATTATTTTAATACTCACAACACCATTATAATTTACTATTCTCTCCACTCATTCTCTCTCCTACTTAACTATCTACACTCACAACACATCAACCTTTTTACTTTTTCCTTAATTCCCGTGCGAAACAGTAACTGTGTCAAGTATTACGGGACGGAGGGAGTATACTTTATACCCCTAAACCCTAAACTCTAACCCTAACCCCTAAACCCTAAACCATAAATCTCAAATCTCATATACTTATACCCCAACCCCTAAACCCTATATTTATTTATTTATTATTAATTTTTTATTCACTAGGAAATAATATTTTAGACTTTGTTAATTAGTGGTTTTTTTACAAAAAGGTTTATAAAAAAAGATAGAAAAAAACTAAATAAAAGAAAGTATATATATAGAAGAAAAGAGGGACGGACTACCCTATATTTATTTTTTTAATTTTTTATTGACTAGGAAATAATATTTTATACTTTGTTAATTAGTGATTTTTTTTAAAAATTATAAATTAAATTAAATTATCACCGATGGTATTATTTCGTGCTGAATAATCAAAAAGAATTAAAAGTTAAATGAAATAATCACCGACGGAATTATTCCGTCGCTGTTAAATTAAAAAAAATAAAAAAATTAAATTATCACCGACGGAATTATTCCCTCACTGGTAAATTAAAAGAAATTAAAAATTAAATTAAATTATCACCGACAAAATTATTTCGTCGCTGAATAATAAAAAAGAATTAAAAATTAAATGAAATAATCACCGACGGAATTATTCTGTCGCTGTTAAATTAAAAAAAATAAAAACAAAAATATATTATCAGCGACTGAATTCCGTCAGTGAATATTTTATTTAATTTTTAATTCTTTTTTATTATTCAGCGACGGAATAATTCAATCGGTGATTATTTAATAGCGACGGAAACTTACGTCGATAATTTCGGCGCCAAATTTAGCGGCGGTATAAATCGAATATTCGACGAATATTCGTTTTTAGCGATGTAATTCAGCGACGGAATTAAATTTCATCGGTAATTTCGATGCCAAATTTATTCCGTCGCTAAAGACACAGTTTCTAATAGTGAATGCTCACTCATCAGTTTATTTGGATTTTTGTCATTTATACTTGGAAATATGTTCTCATGAAATTAATTGTTGATGCAAGATTATGAGGGTATATTATTGTATGGATAATATAGTATATACACATATTTGCATAATTAACCAATAAATTGTTTATATTTCAAAAACCACCCTTCACCAAGGCTTCACCCTCACCACTACCACCATCGTCACCACCAACAACACCACCACTCAATACCACGATCACCACCTCATCACGAAAATTACCACAAATTAATGCATAGTCTTTTTCACCATTATTGACAAAATTGTGGTGGTGATAATGAAGTAATGGTGGTGTTGGTGAGTTGTGGTAGTTGTGTGTGGCAATGATGGTGGTAAAATGATGGCAACAGTTATAGTGAACGGTGATGGTGGCGATAGCAACAATAAGTGGTGGCGGTGTTAGTGGTTGTTAGTGTTACACTAGTGTTGTCTTCTGTGTTGCTACACCAATGTTGTCACTGGTGTTGACTCATGTGTTGCCGTCGTGCTGCCAATTTAAAATGAGATAGTTACTACATATTATTTATAAATTACAAAGTGATAATTGATTATTTATATGTCTGCTAGTAATTTGTTGTATTTATGGTTGAACAAGTCAAGGCATGGTTGCAATGCGTGACAATGAGGGAGAAAAGAAAAGTTACACATAAATCACGGCCCTTAATTGGAGTTCTCTCTGCGCCTCTCGAGCCACAAACTGCAATTAAATCTACGAAACGCGCCTGCATTATATTAGAAATATAATATCATTATATTATATTCAAGTATACTCCCTCCGTCCCACTATACTTGACACCCAAGGGGTGGGTTCAAAAATCAAGGAAAAAGAATAAAATAAAAAAAATGTGTGGTGGAAAATGAAGAGAGAGAATGAGTGGGGTAAATAGTAGTGTTGGTTGAATAAATGTGTGGTAGAAAATGAAGAGAGAGAATGAGTGGTGGGGTAGAGTGAATATAAAAATATAAAAACTTGATTATTTTTGAAAGGTGTCAAGTATAGTGGGACGGCCCAAAATGGAAAGAAGTGTCAAGTATAGTGGGACGGAGGGAGTATATTGTAATAAATAGATTAGAAAACATAATCCTTGTATTAGATTAGGAAACACAATCTTAGAAAACTTCTCCTTCTAGGAGATTAATCCTTGTATTAGATTAGGAAACACAATCTTAGAAACATTCCCCTTCTAGGAGATTTCTCATTGTAATCCTATAAATATATATCTCTAGCATCATATTCAATTGAGTCATTCAATTCAATTCTTCTCTTTCATGTTTTGATTGACTTTGTCTAACCCTCATTATTCTAAGACTACTCCCAGCGGTGACCCTCAAGGGAGGGTCATCACATAAGACAAAACCAAAAAGTAAAAAAAAAGTCATCAAAACTCATGACTTTGGGCAATTGGCCGACCTCTGGTTGGGTTGGATTGGGTCACCATTTTCTTCTTTCTTTTTTTGGTTTTTTGTTATTTTTTTTTGTTTCACCAAATTATTTTGATTTTGTGTTTATATAAATATATTTTTAAAATTAATATATTTTATATAAAATAAAAAATAAAATATATCAAAATTTATAATTGTATGGGTAATTATTTTTAATAATTGTACGGATAATTTTAAAAATATTATTACTAATACATTATTTAAAAAAATAAAATGATAAGTATTTTAGGTAAGTTAAAGTAAAGAAAAAAATAAATATTTTATTTTTAAAAGGTTGGGTTGGGTTGGGTTGGGTTGAGTCGAGGTGACTGATGGAAGTATAAATTATACTCCCTCCGTCTCGGTCGAAGTGTCCCAAGTTTCCTTTTTGAGCGTCCCATTTAAAATGTCTCATTCCTAAAAAGGAAAGTTTTTATTATTTTTATATTCTTCCTACCCCACTCATTCTCTCTCCTACTTTACTTTTACACTCACAACATTTTCTCTTCTAACTATTTCTCTCACTCATTCTCTCTCCTATTTATTTGAGGTTGGGTTGGGTCGGAGTCACTGAACTGATGATGATGGGGATAGTCTAATACTCCCTCCGTCCCAATAGTAGCTTCCCATTTTGCCATTTTGGGTGTCCCATTTAATAGCTTTCACTTTCCTTTTTTGGCAAAGGAATCTTTACTATTCCCTCCACTCATTCTCTCTCCTACATTATTTTAATACTCACAACACCATTATAATTTACTATTCCCTCCACTCATTCTCTCTCCTATTTTCAAATTACACTCACAACATTTTTTCTTCTCACCCATTTTATTAATTTGCGTGCAAGGTAAAAAACGGACAGTTCTTGTTGGGACGGAGGGAGTACATTGTAGGGGTTGCCCTAGATTGTTACAACAAACAGATCTCTGAAATGCCTAGCTGGTCCAAACTTGACTTTTGCAAATTTGCCTCCGATTGGGCCGACCAGAATTGCCCTTGCGACTCCGAATTGGATCAAGTAATCCAAACCAACAGTTTTTCCAATGGCATCCACATTGAAGAATTCGACCACGAAGACATTGTGGAGGAAATTACCACTCTAGCAGTCAGTGGTGGAAGTTCTGAAGAACTACAGTCACAGTCAAGGGGGTCAAGAATTCCGCTTCCATGGGAGCTATTACAGCCAGTGTTGAGAATATTGGGGCACTGTTTATTGGCACCTCTAAATAGTAACGACGTTAAGGATGCTGCTTCTGTTGCAGTGAGGAGTTTAAATGCTCGGGCTACTCATGATTTGGTGCCACAGGCTATTCTGGCAACACAGAGTTTGATTCAGCTTGATAGGAGATCGCGGGAGGCCTTGCAAACTGCAGCTGCTGTTGCTAATGTGGCTTCAAGTGCTAATACTCCTACTAAGGTTAGGAAACCCGAGATTCTTTTAGTTTCAAAGTGAAGTTATAATATGTATAATATGAATTGTTTCGGGTTGTTTCACTTGTAGTGTTAAAATCATGAAACTGGTGATTAATTGTTGTAAGAAATCTTTTATGTGTAGATTTTATTCATGGGTACCCACTTTTGAGACATAATTTCACTTATGTGCTTAAATTGAAGTACGCTTTGTCATATGCATTGGTTTTGGCTACTTCTTGATTCTTCAAAATTATGTGTTCTTGTGTGATCTGATGTTTCTTTCTTTTGTTGTAATTCTGGTGGTCAACTTGTGCGATGATATTTGGTACTGCTGGTGTTATCGTTATATTACTGGTATTTTATGTTTAATTGTATCCCGTAAAGCCAACCTGCTGAGAGAAGTTGTTGGTTTCTCTATCATGATGGTTGATGAGTATGAAATAAATGTCTGTGCATGTATAAAAAGAATAAGGTTAAACAAGAAGAGAGAGAGAGAGAGAGAGAGAGAGAGAGAGAGAGAAACTTGAATAAACTGGCTCATTGAAACCAATACTCCCTCCGTCCCGTCCGACTTAGACTTAGGACATTCACTCCCGACACGGAGATTAAGAAATACTATTATAATATTAGGAGAGAGAATGAGTGGAGGATGTGTTGTGAGTGTGAAAAATTAAATAGGAGAGAGAATGAGTGGGATAAATAGTGATGAGATTATTGTTGTGAGTATGACAAGTGGGTCCCATTTAATATAAAAGTAATATAAACTTTTCATTTTGGGCCGTCCTAAGTCGAGTGGGACGCCCAAAATGGCAAAACGTCCTAAGTCGAACGGGACGGAGGGAGTATATAATACTCCCTCCGTCCCATTAGTATCAACACACTTACTATTCATGCGTAGATTAAGAAAAAAATAATGATATAAATGTTGTGAGTGTAAAAGTAAAATTGGAGAGAGAATGAGTGGAGGGAATAGTGAATTATAATGGTGTTGTGAGTATTAAAATAATGTAGGAGAGAGAATGAGTGGAGAGAATAGTGATAAAAACATTCCTTTTTAGGAAGTGTGTGGTTTGTAGTGGGACGCCCAAAAAAGAAAGTGTGTGACTTGTAATGGGACGGAGGGAGTACTTACTTGTGTAGAGAATGCATGTTTCACTAAGAAAGTGTGCTTATAAATACATATGCATATACTCCCTCTGTACCATAAAGTTGTTCTCATTTGCGATTTTGGTTTGTCCCAAAAAGATGGTCCCATATCCAAAATTGTTAGGTTAAAATCATTGAACTTCCAAAATTGTCAACCAAGGAAACCAAGGAAGGAGAAGAATAGAGGATAGGATAAGAGTCAATCAAAGAAGAAGAGGGGCTAATGGAGTAATAACTAAACCTTATTCAGGCTAGTGATGGAAATGACAAATGATTGAATAGTCTAATGTGACTATCATTATGGGACGGAGGGAAAAGAAAGGCTTTGCAGAAGCTCTGGGTGAGCTGGGGAAAAGCTCAATACTCGTCTCATCTTCTCCCAAGTGTCTCTTAAATCATAATGTGATTTGGAGCTTATGGAAAAGGAGTGATAGTTGGGTGGTACTCGCTTACTTTGAACCACCGTAGTTCTTGCACATTTCACGTTTTGGCTCATGGAGTGGAATCAGTGCAACAGACATGCATGTAGATGGCGCATGGGCTATGTGGTATAGGTTGTGAGGGATCTGTCAGATGTATTTTGTCTGGCATTCTGGTATGTATTTTTGTATCCATTATAGTAACATTCGTAGGTTCAGTTGATAACTACCATGTGTGATCTGAAGTCACGGCATTGGATTGGAGTTTGCTTGGAATATCTTGATTGTAATAGAACATTATCCCACATCGGGAATAAACGAGACTTGTTTATAACATACAAGGATCCCGAGCTACTCCCCATAGCACCAATTTGCTTTAAGGTGAAACCTCCAATATAGTCTACTACCGGTCTAGTACAGAAAATTGGTAGCATTTTGCCAAGTGAAAACATTATACACGTGGAAAAATGAATAAATTTACGACTTATAATTATAACACTGATCAAATACGCTTGAATTATTGCAGAGATTAGTTAAATGCTGAACAAACTTTGCGAATTTCACCATTGTTGCCTGTCTTGACACCAATATTACCCATCTTAACCATCGACTTTCCAAACTCCAAATTAAATGTCAATCCAATCAACCCTCTAAGTCCCAAGAACCTCTGCACCAACGTCTGCGTTGGTCGATTATTCCATAAGTTCTGATCAGATTCAAGCACCCCTTGTCCGCTCCTCAAGTTAGCAAAGTAAGAATTATCAAATCTATTCACACTCCCCGTGTCCATTCCAACACGCCTTGATCCGTCACCGTTTTGAGGACAAAGTGCTCTTAATTGAGTAAGAAACGCCGGATTTATTGATGGGTCGGCTCCATTTGTAGAGTTGAAGTTATAAAGTCTGTGGCTGAATGTAAAACAAGATGCAGTTCCGATTGTATGTGCTCCAATAAGGGCGACAAGATCTTGAGCATTTAGACCTACGTCAGAAAATTTCTTGATTTGAATATCAGCCGAGTCTCTAAAGTTGGGCAAGTTTGTAGTATCCGACGCCAATGAAACTAGTCCATCTCTACGCCCCGTTAACACATTCCAGCTTAGTCCTCCAGTCTACACAAACCAAGAACGAAATTAAACACCAATGTTATCAATAATAAAAGGATAACCTGGCGCACCAGTGCTACAAGAACTCTTACTATATGTGAGATCCAGTCCAGTTAAAGACCGAGCCCACATGCATGATATTATAAGGAGGAGCTTACCAAAACAACGGAATCACGAGTAGCAAGAGCTAGAATATCAGCACAAGAGACGGTTTGAGGGCAAGCAGCTTCGAGTTGCGTCTTAGCATCATTAATAACCTCATAACCTCTCAAAAGAGTGTTTGGGCCAGCGGTTTTCTCTGTAGAGGCTCCATCAACGAGGATGGAAGCATCACAACCGTTGACAAAACAGTCGTGGAAGAACATTCTGAGCAGTCCGGGAGCAACTGTGGGGTCCGATTGGAAATGCGACTTCACGGTTGACCGAACAATGGATTCGGCTCGTGGACAAGAACGAGCGTAGAAATTTCGCTGGGTGCCTTGGGCTAGTGAGAAGGTGGTGAAAGTGGCGAGCAATGTAAATAGTAGCAGAAATGAGGACGGGGACGACATTCTAGCCATTGCAATGGAGATCAAAGTGTTTTGTGTTGGGAGCTTGGTGATGATGGAGTGAGTGAATTGAATTAGGGAGGTTTTGGGGATTATATATAGGAATGGATGGGTCGGCAGATTTAACGCGGCCGTGAGAAAAAGTAAATGAAAGTTGGCCAGGACAGGAACCAAGCGAGCGAGTGCCAAATGAGGGATAAAAGAATTGCATTTGGTAAACTTTAGGGTACTGAGTTTTGATTTTGGGTAATGCTCATCTGGCATTGTAACTTACTTTTTTTATTTTTTATTTTTTATGATACTCGATCAATAATAAATGTTACACTTTTATTTTTTGTCATCTTTAAAATAGCTTTCACAATTTTTCAATAAGAAAATAGGGTTCGTGCTATTTTATCATGACAAGTAAAGTAATGTACAAATAAACAAAATATTTTAAAAAATAAGTAAATTACAAAATTTATTACGAGACAGCAGTAAGTTATTTAGTTGGATGTGTACGAAAACGGTAACCCGTGACTGAGAAGAAAACTATTGTTTAGTTCACATTTCACATGGGTAATAGTGTTGGGGCTTAGTTAACGCGGCGTAGAGTTTGTATCTTAAAGAGCATTGGTAGAGTCCGAACAAAAATCGCGTTTCTACGGTGATATCCGATCGTATATTTGTTTTTTTAATAGAGGAGTTATATTTTAAAATGTTATAAATTATATTTTATAATATGTGTTATACTCGACCAAAAAAAATATAAAAATAAGTTATATTTTTATTACAAAAATTGTATTTTACAGTAGGTGAAATCTAACTGTTATGATGCATGCAGAGGCCCAAAGCCGAAAAAAAAATGGCTTTCAAAAGAAATCAAAACAAGAGAGTTCTATCATATTCAAAATGACGAAATAAATTCATATTATTAAGACATTTTCATGAAAAAATTGTGATGTATTTTGTTTGGTCACAAATTATTCCTATCTTATTAGTCAAAATCTTACAAAAAACGCGTTTTTTTCAAGCTTAGAAAAAAACGTGTTTTTAGAAGGGGTCGACTCTTTCCCTCGCTTGTGGCGCCCAGAAGCACAAAACACACTCCGGAGATCAACGGCGGACTCCGGCAAAGAGGCTGCAGATAAGAATAAGTGATTTGGGTGCTGTAATTGGATTAATTTGTTATTGAGGGGTTGGTTGACCTCTTCCGCCTCAAGATGGAGGAATCAAATCAAATCACCAAGTATAAAATTATTATAATTAGATCCCGTTCCGTCGTCCATTGTTCTTGAACATATCAAAAGTGTCAAGTTGGACCAAAGGAATAAAGCCCAATCACAAGCGGCCTTGACCATCACATTCTCAATGAGGCTGGCCCAATCAGAACAAGGCCCAAGGCCCATCTCTTGTATCAGTCGACTAAGCCCATGGTCCGACCTACTAGGTCCCGACCTAATTTAGTCCGACTTCATGATCCATATCATAATTCGGGTACGAACCATGCTCTACCCGCCAGTCAGGTCGACCATTCCACAAGTGGCGACCTCGACCTGATCACCAAGCGTCGACCTGACATTTGAGGACGCATGTGGGTCAACCTTTCCATAACAACCTCCCTACAAATCGGGACATTACAGCACGTTCACATGATCAATAACCGCCGCTATAATCTCGGAGGACATGTCTCCTCACCAAAAATACATTACTCTTACCTATAAATACTTCATCACTACCACGGTGCAAAGGTAATCGCCATTTTGTTATCGTAATTCATTATTCTATACATTTTGAGCTATAAACAACGGTAATCTTACTCTCACCCGAGCGTCTTCGCCGAGACACATCCGGCTAGTCGTGGGTTCTTTTCGTGTCAAGGAGCCAGTGATCGGTCTGCCACGTGGAGGAAGATTGATAAGCACATTTCTGCGGCATCGGTTTGGTTCCATTGCGGAAAGTGCTTTAGACTTGACTTCGAAAACTCCATCAAACCCGCAACAATGGTGACTTCGGAAGGACACGTATCCGAGGCTTCACTTGGGCACGATGAAGTGAACAACAACAACAATGCAAACGTTGGAAATGCAGATTTGCCTCCTCCTCCCCCTCCTCAACGACATCATGCTAGGGCGACACGCTCTGCAGGCGTGGGCGATGGCGAGGATTGCCGGATGCAAGGAGAGAAAAGCGTCCTATGGAAGGACAAGGAGCTCCACCTCACCCAAAACGTACATAACCGGGCAAAGCAATGTGGGAAGCAGAGCAGTCCCTCCACTAATCCCATGAGCAAGAAAGAAATGATGCTTTGGAGCGAGCCCGGATTACGGGCGACTTAATAGCCATGGAGGAGCGAAACAGTGCCGACATACGCTACGAGAGAGTGGCACCCGCTCGGAGTTTCTAATGGGCAACGGGCCAGAGTGCTAGGCCAAATGAAGGTGTGGGACGAACGGCGAGGACGGAATGGTACGTCGAGCTCCCACTATAGTTCATGTGCCGAGTAATGATTTAAGAGCTAGCCTCAATGTAAACAGAGCAGGAGGCTCAATCGATTTGAGGACTCGGTTAACGGCCAATAGAAAGCAGACATGTTTCCCCGGCCCGAACACGAGAGATCGGGGTCTCAAAGAGACGAAATGGGCATAGGTCGCTGTGAGAGGGGAAAGGCGCAGTCGCCTCATGGAGATCACAGCGCAGTCGCCGTCGCTGGCCGAGAGGCGCAGTCGCCTCAAAGAAGTAATGCATAGATCTCCAATAAGATCGAAAGGACCAATTCTCACGGGGACGAAGGAGTAGGCGGTGACTCCCCCGAAGTGAAGGCCGAGAGGTCCAATCTGCTCCCCTCCCGGGAGATGAGAGACCCGATGCCGAGAGAATGGTTGTTGATGAAAAAGAAATTTGAGCAATGGGAGGAGGAGAAGAAAAAGAGACGGGAAAGGTTGAACGAATTGACTTTGCTCTTCGACCTTTTTCCAAAGAAATCGAGATAGTCGACCTCCTCCTACTTTCGGGTTGCCTCTTACGGAGAAGTACTGCAGGTCGACAAATGCCAGAGCCACATATCCCATCTGGAAGCCACTATGTGTTTTGTCGCCAATGAGGATGACAACATGTGCAAAGCTCTCCTAAGCACACTTCTTTGGGGCGGCCTTAACTTGGTTCAATGGTTTGAGGCTTGGTAGTATCACCACATGGGCATGCTTCGAACAAAATTCTTAGATCGCTTCTCGATTGCGGGAGCTCGAAAGATAACCGTCACCGATCCGAATAACTTGGTGCGGGGTAAGAATGAAAGCTCGATGAGCTATTTCACCAAGTTCAAAGAGATGGTTGATAAAATAGAGGAAGACCTCACGGTACGGGGAGGTAATCAATTGCTTCCGAAGTGGTATTTCCTCGAAGACATGGACTACGAGCTCACGGTCCGAACGGTCACAACTCGACAGAGTTGTTTGAAAAGGTGTATAATGTCGCTCCGGCCGAGGAAAGGAAAGAAAAGAAGAACGGTAAGAGCCCCAAGGTTGAAGTCGGCGACGATAAAAAGGACTCCAACAAGAATGGGGGAACAATAAAAATGGAAAGAACGAGAACTAGGGCGACGAGAGAAGGTGCCCGAAGCTTTCACTCCCCTCACGGTGAGTCGAACCGAGATTTTAAATGCTTTGTCGAGCCTGGCTCCTCCAAGTCCCAATGAATCCGAGCAACAAGTTTAGGCGGGACAACGGCAAGTACTGCGACTACCACAAAGACACCGGTCATCTCACGAGAGGATTGCTTGGGATTAAAGCGTATCATCCGAGAGAATGGTCGACCGGGGAGACTCGAAGCTTATGTGAAGAGACCTCAAGTGGGGAGGTGAGCGGCCGGCGGGTGGGCAACAAGGACCTAGGCGGCCTAGAGGCGAACACAGGGGTCATCACCGAACAAGCAAGCAACACGGCCATCAAGCACAAGATATTCCGGCTCAATAAGGCCCCACACGTGCCTCCAAGGAGAGAAGTAAGAGATGAAGCAATCGGCTTCTACCCCCATGAATTGGCAACCAATATGGCGGCTAGGGAGCAAGTTCTCGTCATCCCGAGTCTCATTGATGGATGTACGACGAGCGGACTCTTAGTCGACACGGGGGCTGCAAGGATATTTTGTTTTATAAAACTTTCAAGGAGATGGGTCTTAATGATGAGCAGTTGGAGAGATATGATGGCGAGGTTGGAGGGCTTCACCAACCACCGAGTTGATGCTAAAGGCCGAGATAGTGCTCGACGTCGACCTAGGCCGGCACCCCCTCGGGATTGTCTCGAAGGTACAATTTATCGTAATTGATGTAAATAGTGACTATGCCGCCATACTTGGAATTCTGGACGGAGTCGCTCTTGGAATGGTAGCATCAATTCCTCACCGGCGAGTAAAGTTCCCCACACTTGGAGTGGGTTGCGTACAAGGCACGGCTCGTGCTTATGCTGGATCATGTTCTAAGAGAAAGAAAGAAAAGGGAGCTAGAGATTGAGGCTGGCGATGGTTACTTGAAGGCTGTCTCGATCGATCACCAAAACTACCCGTATCGACAATCACCGACGTGGTAGAGTCGACCTATCGCTCAAATGACGAGGTCATGCTTGAGTCGACACGTCACTCTAACACCACCGAGGTCGATTCGAGATGTAGTTATGGTCGATCAAGTCGTCATAGGAGACCTATGCCTCCGAGATAGACAATAATTCGGGGGCCCCTACCAACAAGGTTGCGAGACAAGCTTGATGATATGATAGGCGAGGAGGCTCCACACTTGGGAGCCGAGGAAAGACAAAAGGTCGGGAAATCATAGTGGAGACTCTACAATTCGAGAGATGGACCGAGCTAGAAGGCTGTGGATGAGCTAGAGTCGGTAATCACCAACCCTTCTTACCCCGATCAAAAAATTCGGATTGGGAAGCGGCTATCGGTTGAAGAGCGAGCGAAATCATCAAGCTACTCAAAGAAAGTAATGATGTCTTTGCATGGAGAGTAGAAGACATGAGGGGAATCAAGGAGGAGGTCGCTGTTCACAGGGCGGAAGTCAACCCGACCATAAAGCCGAGACCCCAAAAGTTGAGAAGTTTTGCTCGCGACAAGGAAGAGGCTATCAAAGCGAGGTACAAAAACTTTTGAGTGCGGGTATAATCAAAGAGGCCACTCATACAACGTGGTTGGCCAACGTGGTCATGGTGAAGAAATCGAATGGCAAGTGGCGGATGTGTGTCGACTTCACTACTCTCAATCTAGCTTGCCCAAAGGATAGCTATCCTCTTCCTAGAATTGACAAGCTTTTTGATTCCATTCTTTGGTCATTCCACTCTCGGTTTCTGGATGCTTACTCGGGATACCACCGGATAAAGATGCACGAGGATGACGTAGTGAAGACGGCATTTCAGCGGTGGAGGCATCTTGCTACAATATGATGCCTTTTGGATTGAAGAATGCGGGAGCTACATATCGAGAGGATGGTGAACAAAGTCTTTGCCTCACGTATTGGTCGAAATATGGAGGCCTACGTTGACGACATGGTCATTAAAACTAAGGCCGGGAGTCACGTGGTCGACCTAAAGGAGACATTCGCCAATTTACGAGCAAACGACATGAAGCTCAACCCCGGTAAATGTGTGTTTGGAGTGGCGGTGGCAAGTTCTTGGGATTCATGGTATCTCGAAGGGGCATAGAAGCTAATCCCGAGAAGATAAAGGCTTTAGTCGACATGAAGGCTCCTACCCTGTCAAAGAGATGCGGCGACTTAACGGAAGGGTAGCGGCTCTTGGTCGCTTCATATCTAAATCAGCAGAGATCTCTCCCCTTCTTCAAAGCGTTGAGGGGACGAAAAGCTTTGAATGGACGACCGAATGTCATTCGTCGTTCCAACAATTGAAGGATTATCTTGCTACTCCACCTCTGCTCGGTAGCAGACGGCTGGTGAGACTTTATTTGTGTATCTATACGCAGGAGACAAGTCGATTCTTTGCGGTATTGATTAGAGAGGATGAAGGGCTTCGAAGCACATGTACTATATCGCAAAGCTTTATCGGATGTGGAAAGCGGGTATTACAACGCCGAGAAAGTCGCTTATGCTCTAGTCGTAGCTTCAAGAAAGTTACGGGCTTATTTTAGCTCATCCAATCGTGGTTCTTACCAATGCTCCTTTAAGAAAAATCTTGCACAAGCCAGGAGAGTTCGGGTCGACTACTCGGTGGTCAATTGCCCTCATTTGAATTTGACATTGAGTATCGACCTCGAAAGGCGTTGAAGGCTCAAGCTCTAGGCGACTTCTTGGTCGAGCTTACGTTCACCAAGGAAGATGACGAGCGGCGAGCTCCAAAAGAAAAGGGCAAAGGGAAAGAGCCGAGTCACAAGTCGCCATCACTCTACCCGTCGATTGTTGGAAGGTCTATTCGGACGGGTCGGCAACCAAAAATGTCAGTGGAGCTGGAATTGTCTTGGTCGAGCCAGAGTCTGGGACTGTTTACGAGGAATCGCTAAGGTTCAAATTTGACGCTTCCAACAACCAAGCTGAATATGAAGCCTTGATTGCAGCTATCGAGTATGCCAAGTGTTTTGGAGCGACTAAGATCATGGCTTACTGTGATTCGCAGTTGATAGTCAACCAGGTCAGAGGCGAGTATGAGGTGCTCAGTGCCACATTGATCAAATACTGCGACCTGGTGAAAGAACTGATAAAGGACTTAGAATTCTGGGAGATTCAAAGGATTGGAAGAGAAGATAACGAGCTGGCCGACCTCCTTTCGAAACTGGCTACTTCAGATGAGCCACATGGCGAGCCTATCTCCTTCCTCGAAAATCCAGCTTATGAGAGGGTAAAAATTCAGTGCATAGATGATCCCTCAAGAAATTGGACTCAGGAGAAGTGTTGGATCGAGGAAATGAAAGCATACTTAGAAAGTGGCGAGCTGCCAGAGGACGAGAAGAAGGCTCGAGCTATCAAAAAGAAAGCTCCGAGATATGTCATTCAAGGAGGCGACCTGTTCAGGAGATCTTATACTCGGCCATTGCTAAAGTGCATCCATCCCCAAGAGGTCGCCCTATTGATACACGAAGTGCATAGTGGAATTTGTGGTGGACACCCGGGGGCGGGACTCTTGGCGACAAATTAATCACGTTGGGATACTACGGCCACACATGAGGCGACACTCACAACTTTGTTCGGCAATGTGATCAATGCCAAAGGTTTGCCAACCTTCCCCATGTGCCTACAACGGAAGCGAGACTCCTGTGATCGCAGCTTGGCCATTTGATATGTGGGGCGTCGACCTGATTGGACCCTTCCCTCCCGCCCGAGGAAACTGCAAGTACGTGATAGTGGCCATAGATTACTTCACCAAATGGGTTGAGGCCAAACCACTAGCTCGCATCACAGAGGAGAATGCTATTAACTTCATACACGACTTCATTTGGTGTCGGTTTGGTTTTCCTCGAGCTATAGTGTCTGACAATGGGTTACAGTTCTCCCAGACTTTCGAAACAGAGATGAAGCGAGTGGGAATCAAACATTGGAAATCCTCTGTCGCCTATCCTCAAGGAAATGGGCAAGCTGAAGCAGCAAATAAACTTGTTCTATCTTCGCTCAAGACTGGGCTCGTAGGTCGACGAAACAATTGGTTGGACGAACTCCCCCTTGCTCTTTGGGCAGTTCGTACAACCACTCGGGGGCCTACGGAAACCCCTTTTGCTCTCACATATGGGTCAGAGGCCATGGCACCTGCTGAGCTCAGATTCCCTACGGCTAGAGTGACCTTCTTCGATCAAGAGCAGAATGACACCAACAGGTTGATCGACTTGGACCTGATCGACGAGAAGCGAGAAACAGCCTACCTCCGAATGGTCAATTACAAGCAGCGGACTAAAAGTTATCACGACAAGAAGGTCAAGGCAAGGTCTTTCCAAGTGGGAGATTATGTATTGAGAAAGATTGAGGCAACGGGTAGAAGGACCCAGCAGAACAAGCTATCTCCTAATTGGGAAGGTCCCTATGTAGTCACTCGAGTCGTCAAGGAAGGAACCTACATGATAGCTCATCCTGGAGGTGACGAGTTGAAGCACCCTTGGCATGCTACTCACCTCATCAAATACTACTTCTAATCTTCAGTTTCAAACTTCAAAGCTTGTGTTTAGTTCTAGTTTCAAGATGATGTAAGCATGTTTCCTATTTCAATGAAAAACGCAGTTTATTCGATCAAACATACTGTTACATTAACGTCAACAAGCTCGACTCTTAGTCAGCTTCGTTTTAACAAGCTCGATTCTTAATCAGCTTTGTTTATTTAAACAAGTCCGACTCTTAGTCGACTTCGTTCTAACGAGCTCGACTCTTAGTCAGCGTCGTTCTAACAAGCTCGATTCTTAATCAGCTTCGTTTATTTAACAAGTCCGACTCTTAGTCGACTTCGTTCTAACGAGCTCGACTCTTAGTCAGCGTCGTTCTAACAAGCTCGATTCTTAATCAGCTTCGTTTATTTAACAAGTCCGACTCTTAGTCGACTTCGTTCTAACAGACTCGATCCTCGGTCAGTTTGTTAGATTTAGCTCGACCCTAGGTCAGCTACAATAATAAGAGCAGGTTCGACTCATGGTCAATCTTGTTCACAGGAAAAAGTTAACCAAGTCTGAGGTCGACTAAATCGACAAGATTAGGTCGCCTCTGGGCTCAAGTTGACTTATTTGCCCTATCTATATCTAGCTCGACACTTACTTCAACAAGCATACAACATGCAATCAAGAAAGGTTGGCTACGATTAAATATGAACAAGTCTCCCTAAAGCGGGCTAAGACTTAAAATATGATAACTTGTTTCTATGCCTCCCAAAAACTGGGCCAAGGCATTCAGATAATGTTAAAGACAAAAAAGCAAAAATGTTTGGAACTTGTTCGATTACAATAACCATTAAAATCAAGGTCTACTCAGAAGAAATGCCTTCAATTGGACCGGCGACGGACGTTGGATCGACCTCAGTCTGATCACCCACAGTAGATGGCTCACCAAGAACATTTTCAGTCTGATAAACCACCTTCCGTGAGTCACTGATAGTGAACTTTGGGGTCTCCTCGTCAAAAGCCGAATCCTCATATTCGTCGAGCTCAGCCAAGATAGTGTTGAAATTAACCTTTTCAATAGCAGGGGGGTCCCAAGGTGATGCCTCTGCAGCTTCATCATCTTTCTTTATGAGCTCCAGGTCGTTGTCGTTGAATGGCACCAAAGAATGACCTTGTCGAGGCTGCGTGTTGTTATATTGATCTTCAGAGGCCCATGTGGCTAACTGCTCGATGGAAATATCGACAGAAGGATCCACTATGATTCGCCGAGCCATATGTCTCAGACCCACCTCGTAGAACCCCCTGGCTTCTTCAGTGATATATTGGTTGAGCTCATCGCTGTCTTTGTAAGCCTTAACAGCATCCTCCTTGGCACTCTTCACAGCATTGGCGAGTTCAACCTCCCATTTAAGTCTAGCCGCTTCAAGCTCTTCCTGCTTCTTGGCCAAGGTGACAGGCCATTCTTCCAACTGCTGAGTCGCCACTTCAAGATCTGCAGCCATGGCTTTTTTCTCCTCTTTGAGAGCAGCGAGCTCTTTATTGGCCTCACCCAACTGGCCCCAGGCTTCTTCTTTGGCCTTGATCTCATTATCTTTCACCAGCTTCAAGGCATCATACGAGTTGTCCAAATCAGAATAGGACTCCTTCAGCTGTCCAAACTCTGCCTTCAACTTAGCATGGTCCTCCTTCAGCTCTCCCATCTTGGTGTTCTCCACCTCCAGTCTCTTCAGCTCTTCATTCTTCTTGGCCAACATCGACTTGGCCAGCCTCTCCTGTTCTTCAGCAGCCTTCCAATAAGTCGTGGCCAGGTCGATCATGGCAAGAGACTACGAGGTCAAATAAAAGAAAGAATTTAGACCAAGCATAGGAAAGCAACAGAGAAGAAAAAGAAAGGAAAAATAAGCACAACATTCGAGTTACCTCGGAAGAAGCAAGTCCAACCCTAGCCCGGCAAGCTTCTGGAGTCAAGGGCTTATTGGTGAACTCTCTTATCAAGTCCTGATCAGCCCCCCTCCGTACGATCACCTGGCCATACTCCAGTTCTGGATACTCTCTGGCCAAGCTGTTTATTCTGGTCAGAGGAGTCACATTGCTCAGCTCGGCAACTCGATTCTGGATCAGCTCGTCATAGGAGACACGAATGGGAGAGGCTTGTGGACTCTTGGTTTCAGTCCTCTTTGGATCACTAGCATCGGCTTGATTAGAGACCGAGCTCACAACTGAAGGGCCAATCTTGATCACCTTGCTGATAGGGGCACCATCATCTTCATCCTCATCTTCATCTAAAGAAATAACATGGGATTTTCTTTTTGAAGCAGCTTTGGCCTTGGTCTTAGCCTTCGACTTGGCCTGAGCTCGGGTCCTGGCATGAGCGACCTCCCTCTCTGGCTCTGCATTCAGCTCGGCCTCCTCCTCACCGGCAATATTGGCCTCCTCAGAACCTTGGGCCTCATCACCCCCAGCATTCTCAACCTCCACAGCATCATCTTGCACTTCCATGTTCTCCTCAACAGGAATGTATTTCGTGGCATCCTCATCAACTAATTTCAGCTGATCATTCCTCTTGATACCTTCTGTTTCGCGGTTCTCCTTAGCATTTGCTCTCCCAGAGCTCTTCTTGGCCTTCCTGATGTCAACAGTTCTCCCCATATTAGCTTCTTGAGCGGGAGTTAAAACTGCATAAGACAAAAGGGATAAAGTGTTAGCTCGCCATAAAAAATATAAGTTCTATGTACGAGCATCGAGTTCTACATACGAGCGAAATCAATAGCGAACTAACAAAGCCTATAAGCAGCATGTATAGAAGATGCAAGTACTACACTGGGACTATGAAATGACGACTAAATGATCAAAAAACAGATACCAAGGAGGAGCTCGCTCATAAGGAATTTTCACATATAGAGGAAGAGGAGACGAGTAAACCCTTACCACCATAATGCTCTCCATTATCCTTGCAATAGTTCTCAGTTTTCTGACAGAGGGAGCACATTTTCTCAAACCTGGCATGGGCATGGGTCACCCAATCTGGATACCTCATACACCTTACTATGGGAACTAGTGGCACTACGTCATCATCTCCTAGCATCAATCCAGCTTGGATATAATTGTTCTTGGTAGTTCCCAATACCTTCCAACTGATGGGCCTCTCAGCAACCAACTCCACCAGTTTCCTACGCAGGTCTCCATGCCAATGAGGTTCCCACTGATCTTCATCCCTCACCACCTGGGTCTCCTCACTTGGTAGAGGGAACTCCCATCCTAGTCTACTCTCCACTACTGCTACATGGGAATTCCAGCCACCAACTTTGCTAGGCAAATTTATGAATAATTTGGGTGAATTTGCCTTGGAGGGAGTACTTATGCCCCCATTCTTATCAAACTTCACAGCAAAGAACTCTCTAAAAACCCTCATACAGGGCTCATACCCTAAGAAGCGACACACCATGATGAAACAAACCAAAACCCTGCATGTGTTGGCACCCAATTGGAGAGGTAGGGCATTGGCACACTCTAAGAACTCATTGATGAAGGGATCTAACGGCAGTCTAAGACCGGCAATGAACTGGCCATAGTAGAAGGCCACCCTGGTGGCATCGGTCTTGTAATTCTTTCCAAACTTCTTGAAGAAGTCACCTTGGTATAAAGGGTAACCTCGAATTCTTTTCTATCCACCTCACGTAAGTCGTGGATGGTAGACGATGCGGAGGGAAGATTCTCGCTTCCCCTAAGTGGCCCTTGTGGCACATATCCTCTCTCATTCCCGCCTCGGTACCACCGTAGTCTCAAAAGCATTCACAATGCGTGGACTTGAGGAAGTGGAGACACCAGCTTCTCCTGAAGTTGACATATCTGTACAAGAAGAAGGGAAAACAGGGAATCGGTTCTATATGAAGTCTCGGGAGTCCTAGTAGATATGCTAAGAGGCGACCTAGATTCCCAGAAATCCAATTCTCGTTCCTAAGGAAGGAAGGTTTATTGGGGCCCCGAAGGTAAAAAATGGCAATATGGTCGAGGAGTTCGTGGAAAAGATGGAAGGACTCAATTCTTGGATCATTCGTTCCTAAAGTACCTAAGTTCTCTCCTACGTGCAAAGCTAATTCAAGAAATTGCAAACCCCATCGGGTTAAAATTGAAGTACATTCCTCCATGGTCATCTCCCTCCACTCTCCGTTTAAATGTTTATAAACCCTACGATTGACTTTACGGTACCCATACCAAGCTCCGGCTCGTACTAAAGGTTCTAGCCATGGCGGAATCAAAGAAAGTGCAGAAATTAAAGCCCTAATTTTAAAGAATAAGGGGAATACCTTTAGCGGTGAAGAGAAAACGGAACTATGGAGGGCTAAACACCAAGTTATAGCAGGAGTCAACTTCCTTTATCACCGCCGGAATCACGCACGCAGTTCTGTGTGGAAGGCGAAAGTTGTAAATGGGGAAGGATTCTTGAATTTATATCTTCCTGAATTGGAAAGGGCAAAGGGAAATTCAAAATTAATTTTCCTAATTAATTACGGAAACAGTTTCCTAGGCGGACTCTCAAACGTCAAAATTGTAATCATTATGGCAAAAACGGTGCTCCTTCATCTTTGACCGTCCATCGCCGACGTCCAGGATCGTGCCACGTCATCTTGGGTCGACTAAACCTCAGAACGAGTAGAGACCTTCGAGTAACAACAATTGCCATCAAAAATTTCCTTAACTTCCTAGTCGACAAAGTCAACTCGAAAGTTGGGGGCCACTGAACATATCAAAAGTGTCAAGTTGGACCAAAGGAATAAAGCCCAATCACAAGCGGCCTTGACCATCACATTCTCAATGAGGCTGGCCCAATCAGAACAAGGCCCAAGGCCCATCTCTTGTATCAGTCGACTAAGCCCATGGTCCGACCTACTAGGTCCCGACCTAATTTAGTCCGACTTCATGATCCATATCATAATTCGGGTACGAACCATGCTCTACCCGCCAGTCAGGTCGACCATTCCACAAGTGGCGACCTCGACCTGATCACCAAGCGTCGACCTGACATTTGAGGACGCATGTGGGTCAACCTTTCCATAACAACCTCCCTACAAATCAGGGACAGTTACAGGCACGTTCACATGACTGAATAACCGCTGCTATAATCTCGGAGGACATGTCTCCTCACCAAAAATACATTACTCTTACCTATAAATACTTCATCACTACCAACGGTGCAAAGGTAACTGCCATTTTGTTATCAGAATTCATTATTCTATACATTTTGAGCTATAAACAACGGTAATCTTACTCTCGCCGAGCGTCTTGCCAGGAGACACATCCGGCTAGTCGTGGGTTCTATTTTCAGGTCAAGGAGCCAGGTGATCAGTCCTGCCACGTGGAGGAAGATTGATAAGCACATTTCCTGCAGCATCAGTTCTAGTCAACGGATTGAGATCGTAATCAAATTAAGATGAAAAATAAGGTGATTGATATGATAATTATAGCAAGTAAAATTGATTAATTACCTGTTGTGGGGAAGAAACAAGAGCCTGCTGGGAGAAATGCTCACCGGAGAAGACGAGTTCATCTTCCTCCGACGCGCAGAGAGACTGCCAGAGGATCACCGCATTCAACCTGGGGATGTTGCCCGCCCCAGAAGGCAATGTGAAGGATTAGCATATTTAAGATTGCCAAATAATTGCCAGGGTTATTGTAAAATGTATCAGTGCATGTCTAAAAAAGTGCCAGTTAAAAGTTCTATTTGTCCAGAAACTCAGTGTCAGTGTATGTGTAACAAAGTGCCAGTGCCAGTGTAAAAAAGTGCCAGTGTTAGTGTAAAAAAGTGACAGTGTTAGTATAACAAAGTGCCGGTGTTAGTGTAAAACAAGTGCCAGTGTTAGTTTAACAAAGTGTCAGTGTTAGTGTAACAAAGTGCCAGTGTTTGTTTATAAACAGACACTTAATATACATGCACTTACACTTTTTTACACTGGCACTTTGTTACACTAACACTGGCACTTTGTTAAACTGGCACTGACACTTTTTACACTGGCACTTTTTTACACATGCACTGGCACTTTGTTTACACTGGCACTTTGTTAAACTGGTACTGGCACATTTTTCACTGGCACTTTATTACACATGCACTGGTACTTTGTCACACTGGCACTTTGTTAAACTGACACTGGCACAAACGGAAAAAACAAAACACGTTTTTTCTAAGTTCCAGAAAAAACTAGTTTTTTATAAGACCAACTCATCTTATTATACACAACAAAATCTACAAACTTTTTCTTAACTTATTTTTTAAAAAAATTATGCGTCGTTTGGTAACCCTTCTTAGAACCGTATAGAATTATTAGTAAAATAAACTTGATGTTTGATAGATTACACAACAACGGTTATCAAATTTCGCTTATTATAAAAAATATCGATTGTAATAGTAATAAAAAATGTAAATCATTTTTACATGTTTCGGTAGAATGTAACAGACAAACTATAAAGTGTACTCACTCCCTATGTTTAGAATAAATGTCAACTTTGGTTAAGTAAGTTTAATTTTAACTAAAATATTATAAAAAATTTATTATCTTTATACAATTTTAAAAATGGTGATTAATACATAAATATAAACATTTTCCATAAGTACTTTTAAGTTTCCTTAAAAATCAAAAATTTATTATTAAACGTGGGTAAAATTCAAGTTGACCAAATATAACATTTATTATGATTCAGAAAAAAAAAATCATATTACTATAAAAAGTAACTGTTGTATTATAAAAGTTCATGTTCTATTATAAAAATTCAAATGAGCTCCCCGTTGTGGCGGTGGTGGCCAAGACATTGAGGACAACGACCCTATAGTAAATTACATACTCCCTCCGTCCGCTAATATTAGCACACTTTCCTTTTTGGGCGTCCCGCTAATATCCGCACACTTCCAAAAAGGAAACTTTATATTAATAAAATATTCACCCAACCCCACTCATTCTCTCTCCTACATTATTTTAATACTCACAACACCATTATAATTTATTACACCCTCCACTCATTCTCTCTCCACTCATTCTTTTACACTCACAACATTTTATTAAAATATCATATTTCTTAATTCCCGCCCAAACAGTATTTGTGCTAATACTAATGGGACGGAGGGAGTATCTTTATTTATCGTTTTTTTTTGACTAATTAAATTGTACAACCTGGCCAAATCCAACATATGATTAGTCTCATTATTTCATACAAAGTCAAACACGATTCATTAAACCCCAACCATTTGATTATCACAATATTTTCGTGTTTGGCTTCCTTGCCTATAAAAAGTTCCGTTTTTTAAACTGATCTTATATTCGTCAAATATTTGCAAGTTGAAAAAAATTGGACTTTTTATAATTTATGGAGAAACTGATTTCTCCCAAAACTTACTCTTTGATTACTCTTTGATTATTAGTCATCCACTTGTTAGACTCTTCTCAACCATGTGCAAAATGCTCCAACTAATTTTTCACCTTGCCCAAGGGTTTTTGTTTGTCTCAAATCAAATTGACAAACTGAAAAGTCTTCCACTACCACTAGGACGACTGATCTCTCTTTTTCAAGGATTTGGTTTTGGTGGAACCGCGTAGTAGGTGAAAGTGTTCTTGCTTATGCAATGCAAGGTGGTGCCAAATTACCAGTGTTCTAAAAAAGATCCCGTCTAAAAGCGCCTAGGTCCCGCCTAGACGCTAGGCCCCTCTCCAACGCCTAGTTTTAAGCCTCGCATAAGTTTCGATTAATCCCGACTAAACCCGACTAGTCCCCGCCTAGGCGCTAGGCCCGGCTCCGCCGCCTAACATCCGCCTAGCGCTTTTTAGAACCTTGCAAATTACGTACTATTTGGGCCGGGCCGGGCTTATATCAGGTTTCGTCAAATAAGTACCTGGCTCGGGGCATTTGTACCCATTTCAAATGGAAAATTACATATTTAAGCCCCCTACTCAGAAGATAAGATGTAAATATCTTCTTCTTATATTCAATAACTAGACTTACTCCCATGCGATGCACCGGCATTACTATATATTTAAAAGACAAAAATTGAACTGATGTAGCGGGCAATGCAGGAGATGTAGCGGGCAATGAAGACCAGGCGGCCGCCTCCCTCTTCATGAGGCGTGCGCCTCAAACTGCAGCAACAAAGGCCGATGTTCGGAATTCCATGCGGCCGCCTCATGAGACACCATGCGGCCGCCTCAAGGCTTGACAATCCAGGAGATGGCCTCGGCATTTCAGGCGCTCGCCTGGGAAGTGACGAGGCGCCCGCCTGGCGGTGTTTTGGTGGAGAACGTATTTACGTTTTATTGTGTGTTTACTGAGTTTTTGTTATTTCAAACTGGGGTATTTTAGTCATTTGGATGGTTATTTGTTTCTTAGGGTTAAGGAGTATTTAAACGCTGGTAGTTTAGGGTTTAGGTCAGCTTTTGATTATTTGTTATTGAATTGCAAACTCTGCAATTTGTCGAAGTCTTAAAATCCTTTATTCGTGGATTCGAGTCAAGGTCAAGAAATCCCTTTGATTTTCTTGTTTATTCATTATTGATTCCGCTGCGTTTACATTATTTGGTATCAAAGCAAGAGAGATCCTAGGACGATGGCCAATAACGGAAACGATGGAGGTATCAATGAGCTTCAAACAGCCATGGCTACCATGACCGCGAATTTTACTGCTTTGGTTCAGCAGATGCAGCAACAGATGCAGGAGGATCGTGCCGCTCGCGGCAAGAACATGCAAGCAATCGTGGAATCTTTACAAAGCTTTGCAGCTCAACCAAGGGCATCGGGCAGGCAATCGTGAGATCCCTGCAGGACGCGAGGACAGACACTTCCATCGCGCTCTGCCGGCCGGAGGAGTTCAGAACAACGTCGAACAACTACCAAAAATCAAGGCAGATATTCCCTTCTTTTCTGGTGAGTTGGACATGGTTGATTTTTCTGATTGGTTAGATGAAGTTGAAAAATATTTTGATTTGATGAATACGTTTGAGGAGAAAAAGGTCCCATATGTGGCATATAAATTAAGGGGTGGTGCGTTTGCATGGTGGAAACAAATCAATAACCAATTGATTCGTAGTGGCAGACCACCAATTAATGATTGGGAACGTATGAAACAAGCTTTGAGGCAGAGGTTTCTACCCGTTAATTTTGAACAGGTTATGTACAAGAAGTTCATAGAGTGTAAACAAGGTGCTAGGACGGTTGATGCTTATCTCCATGATTTTCACAATTGGTCATCTCGCACTGACTTGAGTGAAACTGATGCGCAGTTGACAGCTCGCTTTGTGCAAGGCCTACGACAGAACATCCGTAATCAGGTTGAACTCCATACTGTCAGTTTCTTGGATGAGGCTATTGAGCAAGCTCAAACAGTCGAACGTCAGTTGGCCCCGGCTTTCAGGCCACCGTCTCAGTTCCGTAATTTAGGGGGTCAATCGTCGACTGCTGTGGTTTCTGATTCGGGCAAGACACATGTTAGAGGTTCAGCGATTGGCGAGGCGAAAACAACCTCTGCCCCTGCAACGCAAACTGGGCGTAAGGTGACTCCGCCTCCCTCGACCACCCGTCAGACTACCAATCCTTATGCTAAGTCTTACGGTGACAAGTGTTATAAGTGTGGTGGCGTGGGTCATATTTCGAGCCAATGTCCGAGTCGTAAATCTGTTAACGTGGTTGAAATGGATGATGGTGAGGAAGATGTCAATGAGGAAGATTGTCCGGAGATTTGGGAGGATCCCAATGATGAAGCCGATTTCGAGGGAGAGCATTCCTCTCTTGTGGTCCGAAGACTTATGTTGACAACCCCTACTGCTGCTGATGATCCGGAACGTCACAACATTTTTCGCACACGGGGAAAGGTTAATGATTCTACATTTTCTATCATCGTTGACAGTGGGAGTAGCGAAAATCTGATTTCGCGGGATACGGTGGAGAAATTGCAGCTGAAGGCGCAGACACATCCTACACCCTATACAGTTGGGTGGATAAATTATTTGGGCAACATTAAGGTACACCAACAATGTCTTGTCCCCTTTTCTATTGGTCGTTATAAGGATGATGTCTTATGTGATATTGTGGATATGAATGCTTGCAATCTTTTGTTGGGTCGACCATGGCAATTCGACCTTAATGTCGTGCATAAGGGTCGAGATAATGTTTTGAGCTTTATGAAGGATGGGACTCGTTTTAATTTGTGTCCATTGCGTGATAAATCTGTACGTGCCCAACCTAAGCGAAAGCCTATTGTTTCACTATGTACTGCACAGGAGTTTGTTTCTGAGGCTATGGATGCGCCTGTTATTTTTGCTATAGTCAAGAAGGGTTTGGGTGATGACACTTGTTTAGTTCCTACTACTTTACAAGCGTTATTGGATGAGTATAAGGACATTATGCCTGATGAACTTCCTGCGGGGTTGCCTCCATTGTGGGATATTCAGCATAACATTGACTTAGTCCCTGGCGCTTCCCTCCCTAATTTGCCACATTACAGATTGAGCCCAGCTGAGCATGATATTCTGAGATCGCAGGTTGAGGAGTTATTACAGCGGGGTTATATTCGGGAAAGTTTGCACCCCAAGAAGATCGGTCCTTGCAAGGTGGTGCGCAAGATCAATGATAACACTTATGTTGTGGAGTTACCTGACGGGTGGCACATTTCTCCTACTTTCAATGTCGCTGATCTGTTCGAGTATTTCCCAGACAATCCTCTTTATGTTGACGTGGATTCGGGGACGAATCCTTTTCAAGAAGGGGAGCATGATGTAGCGGGCAATGCAGGAGATGTAGCGGGCAATGAAGACCAGGCGGCCGCCTCCCTCTTCATGAGGCGTACGCCTCAAACTGCAGCAACAAAGGCCGATGTTCGGGATTCCATGCGGCCGCCTCATGAGACACCATGCGGCCGCCTCAAGGCTTGACAATCCAGGAGATGGCCTCAGCATTTCAGGCGCTCGCCTGGGAAGTGATGAGGCGCCCGCCTGGCGGTGTTTTGGTGGAGAACGTATTTACGTTTTATTGTGTGTTTACTGAGTTTTTGTTATTTCAAACTGGGGTATTTTAGTCATTTGGATGGTTATTTGTTTCTTAAGGTTAAGGAGTATTTAAACGCTGGTAGTTTAGGGTTTAGGTCAGCTTTTGATTATTTGTTATTGAATTGCAAACTCTGCAATTTATCGAAGTCTTAAAATCCTTTATTCGTGGATTCGAGTCAAGGTCAAGAAATCCCTTTGATTTTCTTGTTTATTCATTATTGATTCCGCTGCGTTTACATTATGAACTAATATAAACCAAAAACTCAATTCGTTTATACATTATGAAATACTTTCTTAAAGACTACATTATCAGTACATACATCAGATTGGCCAGGCTTGTCATCATTACAAATTAATATTTGAGGACCATCCGGACTTCTGACACGTGATAAAGCAACATACAGTTGACCATGAAAAAATACTGGCTTTTTTAGTATGAGACCAATAGATAACGATTGACCTTGACGTTTATTAATAGTCATAACATATGAGATCATCAAGGAAAATTGCCTCCTCTCAAATCGAAAAGGAATCATTGTGTCTAATGGTGTTAACGACATTCTCGGAATCAAAATTTTTCTACCAATATCACCAGACGAAATTACTTCACCTTCTAAAACATGATTTCTAAGCCTAGTGATAACCAAGCGAGTATCGTTGCAAATGCCAAGTGAAGAGTCTATATTACGAAGTAACATCACTGGAGTTCCGACTTTCAAGTTTACTGTGTGATTAGGAAGCCCAGAAATACAAATACTATTTATGAATTCAGGTGTATGAAGATCACTCAAGGACTCAAAATGTTTATCAGTATGACATGCAACATCTGAACTCAAATAAGTCCGTCCAGCAGAATCATTCAATGACACCATGTACTCATTAATAGCATTAACAACATCCAATGTTGGAGCTAAAATAACTCTTTCTTTAAAGTAGGATAAATCATGACGACCATTAATAAACTCAGAATATATACTCTCAACCATTGCAGCAATCGGGTCACTAAATTTCTCAATTAAAAACTCTCGTGGGATTTCAATGGGAATAATTCCATCATTAGGCTCATTAACTTTCCCATCTCCAATTCTAGCTATCCAAGCAGCAAATTGTCTCAATTTCTCCGAATTTAAACTTGAATCCAAACCTTGTAGTCTCATATTCTTTGTCAACCTCAATACAACACAATGCCTCCATAGATAAGATGAATTAATAGTGGCATGCACAATATCTTGTCTGCTACCCTTTGGAATCACAAGAATAATTTGCCTAAAATCTCCCCCAAAAACAATAGTCTTTCCACCAAAAGGATATTCATTCATCTTAGGGTCAACTACTCTCATTATATCCCTCATACTCCTATCCAAAGCCTTAAAACAATATTTATGCATCATTGGTGTCTCATCCCAAATAATCAAATGAGACTTTATAATTAAATCTGCTAAAGGGCTTCCTTGACTAATATTACACTCAGAATCTTCATTCAGATTGAAAGGAATGGCAAACCTCGAATGCACAGTTCTTCCCCATGTATTAATAATGACGCTATACCACTTGAAGCTACATTCAAAACGATAAACCCCTTTGAACGCAATCGAGCAGATAAGTGAAATTACTCGGGATTTCGCGCGGACGCGAAACGCGGTTGTCTTTCGCGGGGGGTTGGTGTCTGAGACCTCGCTTCATGGGAAGGAAAAAATGAGGAGTCGCCACGCGGTTTTTGTATTTTGAGCCCAAACGTTGAGAAACGGCTTTTGAAAATGGTGTCGTTTTTATTGGTAGCAAAAACTTAGGAAAAGGCTTTGAAAACGGGGATCATTTTTATTGGTAGCAAAAACGAGTAAAAAGCTTTTTTTTTGTACCAGAGATTGTTAGGTTCGGAGGTCAAGTTACGTTTCGGGTAGAGTATTACGAGATCGCCCGAAACGCCTCGCATGACGAGTCTTTCTACCTTTCTCGAAATCGTGTGTGTGTGTGTGGGTGTCTGTTGAAATGGGGGCTTGAATGACAAGCTTAATCTTGGTTTGAATGTCAAACGTTGATTAGGTGACTTTGTTTGAAAAGACGAGCGCTTGAATGACAAACGTCGGTTTGAGTTTGAAATGAGCGTTTGCGTGGCAAACGTCGATTTTGAGTTGAAAAGGAGTTCGAAGGTCGAACTCCGGTTTTTTGAACCGGGAATGTCATTGTTAACGATTTTTACGGGAAAAATGCGTATTAAATGATTTTGAGTGTCAAATGACGGCTTTTAGTTTGAAGATGAGCGTTCGGAGGCCGAACTTCATGTCGCGCGTTTTGAAAGAGAGTTCGACGGACGAACTCCGGTTTTGAACCGGGCATTACATTGTTAACTATTTTTACGGGAAAAATGCGTATTAAATGATATGCGATCAACGAATCGGGTTGCGACTCGGACTTTGAAAAGTAAATACTATCACGATCCAAACGGGTCGGACTTGTAAATGACAGTATTTAATGTGCGGTATCAACGGAATCAAACGATCCAGATTCGTAAATGACGATCAACGAGGCCAATCGGCTCGGATTTGTAAATGACGATCAACGAGGCCAAACGGCTCGGATTTGTAAATGACAGAAATTAAATGACGATCAACGGATCGATCGATTCGGAATTGGTAAATGACGATAAAAATAAACGGAACGGGGTCGGAACGCCGTTTTAACCCGTGATTACTTCTCTTACGGAAAGAGAAGAGGATCGAGGGGCTAAAACGTATCGGACCCCGTTAGACGGAGGCGTCTACATTTCGATAACAACGTTCGAAACGGTTGTAGCGACTGGCGCGTAAACCGAGACGGAACGAGAGATTTAGAGAGAGGGAGTTATACCTATGGCTAGGGTCGACTCCTTTGGCTCGGGAGGTGTGTACGGGACACGGAAAGTGATTCGAAAGGTTGTTTCGAAGTAGTAAGGTGCGTATTTGATCGAAATACAAAGGTTTCACGCGAATCGAGACGGAACGGAAGCTCAGAAGGGGTGGAAACCAGTTGGGCCGAGGGGGTGGTGATTTTTTGGTGTAAAAAAGTTCTTCTTTTGGCTTTGACCCATTTCTATTTATAGGTGAAAAATACGTAGGAGTCCTGGACGGACTTTGCTCGAATCCGTGGGGTTTTGGGTATTTTGGAAACTGGGAACTTGCCGGCAATTTCAGGGAAAGTGCACAGGAGTCCTACGACTTTGACTGTATACCAGGGGTATTTTAGTCTTTTCCCTTTGAATTTGATTGAAGGGTGACTAGAGGGAGGTGGCATGCGTGCCAAGTGTCCCTGTGAGTCACCAGCCATGTGGGATTTTGTCCCCGGGTCCCGGTTTTGTCCGTTTTTTAAAATAACAGTCCGGAAAATGTTCGAAATGCCCCCGGAAAGTGCCGGAAAATGCGTTTTTCAGGGAGAGCCATACTTTTACGTGAGATGACACGTGTTAAGTACAGTTCGACGTCGGGATGCACTGCAAGCTCCCGGACGCCTCGCCGGGCATGGCAACGGGGAGTTTAACGAGTTCCGATTAACCTGGAGCGGGCAAGTTAACGGATTTCGGTTAACTTTCTGACGGATTTGGACGATCCGGATTTGGACGATCCGGATTTGGGTACTTACAATAAGGTTCTCCAAATGTACGTCTTACCACTCCCTGCATATCCATACACAAAGAACATCATTCTGATATCAGTTGAACATGATTCAAGAATGACATTATAAACTTCTCGCTCATCAACATTCAACTTCAACACAAGTTCTTGAAACTCAGCTTCTAATCTTTCTCGGTCATAACACAATTCATCATGAATAAACCGATTAGTTATGTTTATTATAAAATTAAATTTCACTAAAATATTTCAATGTCATAATTTGGAAAGACAACTATATTTTTTTAAACAAAAAGTGACATTACTATTATATTTAACAATAATATTTTACTATACAATATTTGGTGTTTTTTTTATAACCAAATAAATGTCAAATGGAAAATGTTTCAAATTTTCAATGAGATATCATTTCGTTATTACACATTAACATTATATTTACCTATAGGCTTTTTAAATATTTATTACATAAACAACTTTTATCAACCATGAATTTTACTGTTAAAAATAATATATAAGATTTCCATATTCTAAATTACGTTACATTTATTTATACTCTAAAATTAATAACCCCTAAATAATATCTTTGTATTTTTTAAAGATATTCTATTGTTATAAATATTTGTAATTTCATTCATATTTACCAAATCCTAATATGTATGTATATATTATTTTAGATAAGAAATATTGTTTTCAACTATACTTTTATATCCAAATAAATTTTTTCCTTTTATTAACTTTTGTAATTGCCAATGATTTTGTAAGTAAACTGGTAAGTAAATTACTTATTCTTAGCTGACCTTTATTTTCAAATATATGATATTGCAAACATGAGAAGTTGAATTTGTGTCCCTACATTTCATACATGTGAAAAAGTAAAACAATTAACTACTCATCAACAATTTCAAACACAATCAATATGAAACACTTCTTTATTACTTAATATTATTTACAGACCACACATCTCCTTTACTATAAGGAGATTACATACCACAATTCTCCATTAGTAAAGGAGAATATATACATACAAAAGATCTCCATTTCTTAAAGGAAATTAACATAGGCTATGACACAAAGCTTATACTAACTTGCCACATTTGACTTCTACCACTCCTTCACATACTGCCAAGTGAAATCAAAAAAGTTGACATACTACGTACTTTACCAAAAACAACCAACTTTCCCATAAACAGAAACTAAACACTCTCTGTTTTAGCACGTTTGCCCTCTTTCTCTTCTTCATTTCCAGAAAACTCATTCATCAAATTACGTTTTACACCAACACAAATTACCGTAGGAGTTGATTTCACTTTCGCATGCTTTATTAGAGCCAAAACATTATCTCCATCATCTTTCTCATGAAGGTCCACATTAGAGACAGAGTCAATGTTATAGTATTAACTTATAACATGCACATCTGAAGTCAACTTCATGACTGGAAAAGGTCCAAGGTTGATACCGGTTGAGAAATCCTTCACATTAACCTTGAACAAAGCTTTTAAACCTATAATCCTTGAAATAGCTTTTGGAACAGCCTGTGACATATGTATATAAGAGAGGACATTAGAAACACAATGTTTTACTAATATATTTTGTTTATGAAACTATGCTAAAAAAAATAACAAATTATACCTCGCCATTAGAAGTAGCCTGCAACTCTCCGACAGTTTTGCCAATAAGATTGACACACTCTTTGTCCCACAAAATAAGAGAAGCAATACCCCAATTGTCAGCAACATGCACCAAGACCCTGTACCTAAGGTTCCCAACTGGATCAGTTAGGTCGCATTGAACACAATAAAAGGTGGTTCCAGCTTGTGCCATTTTTTTGAAACACTTTTTGCAGGAAACATAGAACCAATCAAACATTGGTTCTATAGCAACAACTTGAAAAAACACCCATAATTGATCAATCTGCAAAAGAAATTGCAACTGTTGGTTTAGTAAATCAATTTTAAATAACCACACAACCTCTGTTAAATTAATCATAATGTATACCTCATGCACCCTGATCAAGCGGTTCAATGGCAGAATTTTGTCCCTAGACATTTCAAGTTCTTCTGTAATAGTAATGGTAGATGGCATGAAGATATTTGTGACTGGAATTTTCACATTACCTTCTTGTATCAGTCTGGAAAAAAATTGTTAAATAAAATAAAACATGATTATTTTAAATATGAATTAGAGATATATGGAAATATTACTCACCTACTATGAAAGTCTTCAATTTCTTGCACATTATCAGCGAAAATAACCTTTGACACCATAAAAGTGTTTGGCAAACGAACTTCACCTCGAAACTTTTTGACACGACACATTTGTATTATCACCACGATTGGTCCTTCATGTCGCTCAACATGATTTAGCATCTCCTCAGCATAGTCACCCCAAAGGGTGCATGGAATAACATTGCCCCTACAAAATGATATGGGACGTAAACCATATAGGTTACATATGTAGAAAAACAAAAAAGGAGTTATTTAATTCAACCAACTTACTGCAAGTTCTTAAGCGTGATATTGAGCATAGTTGTTTCTCTTCCCTGAACCTCGCGAGTTTGCCTAGTACTACGGCTGGAAAGCCTGCCAATAACATCTGTGAAATATATATTTGTAGTAAGAAAATTGAAAGTATTTGTTCAGTCTTAAAATGAAAGTACATTAACATGAAATAGAACATAACAAAGGTGTTACCAATTAGGTAGTCCTCATCCAAATTTTCCCACAAGTTAAGGTTGTCGTAGAGTTTGAAAGCAAAAATATTTTGTGGGAAATTAGCATCAAACACTTCCACAACATTAGTCTTCGGAATAAAAACCATCTTATATTCTACATTTGTAGTTTTTAACTTCATATTATTGTTAGCTAGCACAAAGTTCTTGATAGTGAAGATGTGTTCCTCCCTTAGTATGTTGCTAAAGCGAGAGATGAAAGCCCTCTTAATTGAAGCATGGATTCTTTGACCCTGAATTTATCATACAAAGAAACTAAGTTTCTGAAAATGAAATATATAATATGAAAACTCTACCGCAATCAAGATTTGAACTTGTTAAAGAGAGGAGAAAAAAATACTCACTTCTGCATCATGAAAAAAGCACTCTAAGCTGTACACATTGTTAGTGTCTTCACCAACATGAAGCTTGTAGCAGCGAATCAACCTAAGCTTCACAGCATGATTGACATTAGAGGGGGTCAAGCTCACGGAGAAACTTGAATAGTAGAGGCATGTTGTTTTTTGAACAAACAGGAAGTCTTAAATACGCAAACATTTTCTTAGCAAATATAATATATATAGAGGACAAATGAGCATTTGATATTTGAAATTGAATTCAAATTTCAAATTTTGTGAACTTACCGCCAAGAACTAATAACAACCCAAGGATTTTTTGAACAGACAGGAAGAATTTAAAATCTCACAGAAGTAGAACAATTGTGTTAGAACATGGATTATATGAACATATATTATTAGTGAAAGTACTTAATAAAGTAGTGATCAATATTATAATGATTAATATGAAGTATATGATATAATATAATATGTAGAATTCCATAATATAAGTATACCATTAAATGATGGGCATAATGGTAATATCTTATATATCAATAGGTGTAGTCCCTAAATGAAGTGCCCCTTGGATTCCTATATAAAGGCCTATCCATCAAGCCTATGAATCACTAGTTATTTTTACATTCTCATTCAGTCAAAACTCTTCCTAAGTACTTGAAGACTATAGAGAATAAAAGGCACTCATCATTTAGAAGATCTACTCTTCCTACATTAAAGATTATCTTCATATTTTCTCAAGAACAAGACTAAAGAACATAATCATGGAATCACAAGGTACACGCTTCCGTCTTATTCTTCTTCTCCATCTCTTCTTAATCTAGTTGTGAGTCGGTTCATGGTTAATGGATCGTTTATGTTCCAATAATTGGTATCAGAGCCTACTCATATACTAGATTGAGTTTGAAATTATTATAGAGCTTTATGCTTTAATTTATTTCATATTAGTAATCCTTGTATGATTTCATTTGGTTTTGTTCTTGTTCATGATACTCATCATGTCTAAGAGTATCATATTCATAACTTCATTCTATTTCTGATTTTTTTGGTTTTACTCAAAAGGCTTTCAACCCTTAATGTAAGATTATCCCATTTTTGAACATAGCCACCATCCTTGGATGCGTTGTGAGTTTGTTCATATGCATAGCCACGCATTTTTTTTTAAATGTGTTGTGAGTATGCGGATCTACTTACTTTGGTTGAAAATTGAGTCACCATTAAATTAAGAACTTCATTCAATTTCTGGAAATAATGGTAAAATCAAACTTAAGAGACATGATGGTTCAAGCAAGATTATCCCATTTGCATAGCCAACATTGTATGATGTATGGAGTGTGCAAATCTAGATTTACTTGTTTGACCATTTTAATTTAAGTGCAAGATTATCCCATTGACACAACAGAGCGTTTTATGTCGCACAATCGTGTTGGATCTACTTGTATATTCATGACTTAGTTAAGCATTAATTTTGCTTGACATTCATGTTTGTGTTAAAATTTAATTTCTGGAAAAAGCAATAGAGTCTGATTGCATTTAGTAAAGCAGTTGGTCAAAAGGCTTCATCAAATTATCAAAAGGCAATGGTCCGATCGGACCTATGTCTTAAACATTTATTTATTTATTTATTTATTTTTGTTCATCAATTGGACCGTGGCTTTTAATTGGTGACTTTTAATTGAGTATAATTGATGACTTTTAAATTGCTTTACTCCATGGAATCAATTGGACCGTGGCTTTTAATTGGTGACTTTTAATTGAGTATAATTGGTGACTTTTAAATTGCTTTACTCCATGGACCATGGCTGTTCATAAAATGAGTATAATTGGTGAATTTTGTAGGGGAAATATAGGGTCTTGATCTTGATACTAGGGCCGGATATATGATTGAATCGTGTATAATCCACTTTCCGAATAAAGTATTTCGACCCTTAATGCCTGGGTTACACAAAATCTTTATTGGGATAAGACAATCACGCAATTTGTTTTCTAGGCAAAGAGAACAAATCAAAACTTGAGAATTGTGTTGCTTTTGTTATTGCTGTATCACTTGTGTTTTTCATGTATATACAACTGAGATCAATCCCTGTATAAATACAGATGGAGATGTATCAGTAAAAGGGTATAACCAAAAGACATGACTTTAGCCAAGTGATGTGTCTTTTCAGTTTGAACTGGCACCTGTTCAGGAACTGCTCGGCCGAGTCAAGGGACTCGCTCGGCCGAGCAAAGAGGTCCAAAATCATTTTGCCCAGATGCACGCCCGTGTCTTATTGAATCGCGGCCAGTGTTGTTCATACTGCTCGGCCGAGCAAGGCATTGCCTCGGCCGAGCATGGCTGTCCAGAAACTTGGACAATCTGCCATGCTCTGCTCGGCCGAGTCAAGGACTCTGCTCGGTCGAGCACATCAGCAAAAAGTGCTACCCTTTAACTTTTACTTCTTTATCGAGGTTGACTTCGTTTTAGCTCAAACGAGTGTGTACTCCACACTTTCCCTTACTCGTATCCGAGTCTAATACGAATCACATTGATCTCTTAGTAAATCACCATTACAATAAAACAAGTTGATGACACTAAAATCACCAACAACTTTTAGTTGCTTTACTTCATGGACCGTGGCTGTTGATAAAAGGAGTATAATGGTGACTTTTCGTTGCCCAAAATTTTGATAATTTATTAATAAATTATAGTATTTGGACACCAGTCGCGCTTCGGTGGTTCTTGGAGTTATTAAACTTTAAGAATGGACGGGTAGAACAAAAGGATATTGTCTTTTATTAATAAATTTTGCTTATTTCTTTACCCTTTAAATTTTCAGAAATTACCTTAAAGTCTTAAGTGCCCTAAAGTATGATTAATTATATGCTTAAACAAATTTATTCATTGTTTAAATAATATTGTTGCCAAAGCAATTTACGTTATTTAAATACAAATTTGTTAAAGTGATGAATGTAAATATTGATATGTGATAACATGTTTGTTTCCCAAAGGAGACCTTGTTATTGACTAAATATTTGCATTCATAGGGTAATAATTGAACTAAACTTTTGGTCATTTTAAACGCTGTGAACCATCCCAAAGGAAGGCGGGTATTTAAAGTGAATTGTTTATATTCTTTATTATCGGGGAACAAATACCTTAAATTTTAGGACATTTTTATACTTGATCCGGCCCAAAGAAAGGCAAGTATTTAAAATGTGTTGTTTAAGCTATTTGTTTACCCTAAGATAAATCAAATTGTGAGTCAATTCGCAATCCAAAGATTAGTCTTGATGTCATATTGATTATCTTTTACTATGATGGAATTCATTTTGATATAATTAATCATTGTGTAGTTTCTTATATATGTTTTGTTTCATTCTTTTGTTCTCTTCATTCAGATTTGATCAGTGCTTCATCTGTTACTACTGCCTTAAATTCAATTCCTTTGCTAACTGGGACAAACTTTAAAACTTGGAAAAACAAGATTATTATGGTCTTAGGCTGTTTGGACCTTGACCTCGCATTAAGAGAACAAGCTCCTGCCCCTCTAACTGATAAAAGCACTGCGGAAGACCGCTTGAGTTCAGAGAGGTGGAAGCGTTCTAATCGCGTCAGCCTAAGCATAATTAAGAATGCAGTCCCGGAGACATTTCTGAACAGTGTCTCCGAGGATGATGGTGCTAAAAGTTTCCTAGATGCCCTGCAACAACGCTTTGCAAAAAGCGATAAATCGGAAACAAGTGCTACCTTAAGGAAGCTTGTTTCCATCACTACAAGAAAAATGGTTTTTTCCGGCACTTTTAATCCGGCACTTAATTTTGTGCCACCAATTTCCGGCACTTTTTTAATAAGTGCCACAAATTTTCGGCACTTTTCAGAAACTGCCACAAATATCCGGCACTTTTTTAGAAGTGCCGCTAATTTCCGGCACTTTTACAAAAGTGCCGTTAATTTTTCGGCACTTTCTTAAAAGTGCCGCTAAATTTTCGGCACTTTTGAAAAAGTGCCGCAAATTTTTCGGCACTTTTTTAAAAGTGCCGCTAATTTTTCGGCACTTTATTAAAAGTGTCGCGAAGTTTCGAAACTTTGTCGAAAGTGACGGCTCTATTAGTGATTTTTTTTATAAAAAAATATATAAAAAAGTTAAGATTTTTTAAAGAAATAAAAGTTTATAATAGAAGAGGGATGAACAATAGCATATATATATTTTTTAATTTTTTTATATTTTTATTGAATAAACAAAAGTTATATATAAAATTTTTGTTTAGAAATTAATTAAACAAAATGATAATATAATAAAATTTTGGTTAAAAAATAATTGATGCAAAAAAAAAAAAGGTTTTTGGAAAACAAGGCGCCTTATAATCTCTTCCCGCCTCCGCCCAATTGCTGAAAAATCAAAAACCCCTCTTTAACAAAACCTACCTTATTCCCAAATCGTTTCCCCTCTTCCCATTTTCTCTATGCCGTGCCGTCTCCTCTCTTCAATCGACCTCTTCAATCGACGACGTTTAGGTTAGGGCGCTGGCTTCGTGAGTGAGAGTGACGAGTATCATTGGAAAGGGATTGGGCCGATTCCTAAGACTCTACAACAACTCAAGGTAAATCTAGGTTTTCAATTTCACCCCTTTGAATTGGGGAAAAGCTATACAATTCCTTACAAATGATGCCAAGTTTAGAGGCTTATATGAATTTTCAGTTTCTCTCACCATCTTTACCTTGATTAGAGATTGCGACGTGCTTTTGTCACGTTTCTATAGCACTTATTTTCTATTAATTTCATGAAAAAATTGAGGGTCCCGTGTTTGTTCTCAGCTTTTGGGAGTTAATTTCAAGGAGCTGAATACAATAATAGATCTCCATTGAATAGCTGGGGAAGCTATACTGGTTACATTTGGACTAACCCCTGGAGTTTACTAGTGTTCTTCTTTTCACACCTACATTGTTTTGATACTATTAGTTGTTGAAATTTGAAGAATCAATATAAAAATTGTTTGTTTGTGTTATGGTATTGTTTCTTTGTGTTAGTGTGTGTTTATCTTTGGAATTGTTTGATATGTTAGTGGGTATGGTCTTTGTTACCCGGAATAAGGTACAAAAATGAAATATGTAATGCCGCCTAAAACATGGAAAGCTTGGTTAATTTCATGTGTATGCTATTATTTTTGGCAGGAAATTTAGGGTTGCTCGGAGGGCGAGCAAGAGGCTAACCTTAGCATCACTTCAGTCACCATTTCAAGTCTCTAGAATCAATGGATCAGCCACCACGTTTCCGTGCGCTAGAGCATTTTCCTCAAAATCAAGCTCAAAAGGCGAGAAGACCTCAGAGGTGTGATTTCTTAACTGAAATTCTTACAACCCTAGTCAATAGTATTATATCCCAGAGTTGTTTTTCTAAGATGGGGTTAAAAAAATTGTTTTATTTTTGGCATTTTTATTTCAACTACTCTGAACTAGATATAAAAACATGGAGATCAATGAATTAGACCACAAGGTCATTTAGATAAAATAAGAAATGAGATATCAAGTTTCAAATTAGTGTGGCGTAAATCTGGTGAGTCATGGGATATGGTTGCTTTGAGTATGTGAAACATTGTTAAGTAAAATATGTTTCAGCTCATTCAACTTAACATTTATCCCGGTTTTAGTTTGGTGTTTTTTTCTCTTCATTTTATTCTATTATTTAAATATAATATTTTTCAAGGAGATCAACGTAGAATATGGGGAAAAATAAAATGAAGGATCCATGCATGTTCTTATTGACTTGGAGCAGAGAAAATTGATGAATTAGAGAAGAAATAAGTTAGCGTAGATGTATCGAGTTGATGGACATGTATGGTCCTGTGTTAGCTACATAAGTTTAATGATCATTTGGCCTTTAAACTCTTAATCTTAGCGCCTTTGCTATAGATGGTTTCACCCACCTTGTACAAGGCGATGACATTTCTTTATCAGTTTGAGGCAGGGTTGAATACTAAATTAGAAGTGTGAAGAGAAACCTCAGAATGAATAAATAAGTAGAAAGGACTGAAGTGTATGAAATGAAACTCCAGCTATAGAAATGATTAAAAATAGGAAATACAGTTAAGTTGACAGGCAACAAATACAAAACTGACCAGTTCCATTGACTATTGATTGTGAGGGAGGGGGGGGGGATGAAGTTGGTCATGAAATTGAACAAGTTTGGGTAAAATAGAGAAGTGTTCTTGTTTTATGTCATTAGGCAAAGTGGAAGTAAGAGACACAGTCTAAATCATGAAACACTATGGTTAGATATATTTTGAAGATACAAGTATGTGGTTTCGTTATCCAAGAGCAGAAGTGCTTAAGCAAATATTTTCGTCTGTAGGTTAAATGTTGTTTTGAAAATAAGGTTGTACCTTGTACAAAGTTTCTATGTTTGACCGTCTTACATTAATATGAGTGCGCTATTATATCAGAAGTTAGTAACATTAGGTTTGCTTGTGGCAGGTGGAAAAGGTTATTGTGGTGTTTTCGATGAGATTCAAGGATTCCGTAGATATCGTTCTTGCAACTTCATTCCTACAGGTAGTGCAAGCATACTTATGCAAGCAACTGCATCTCTTTTATTCGAAGTATGAGCTTTTTTTTTTTGCCTTTTCCTGGCAAGTGATAAATGTAACGAAAACATGTAATCAGTCTTTGATTATTTTGACTTAATTCACCTTTTTGGTTTGAATATCTATTTTCATCCTGTGGTGTGTTATTGACCAGCCCTTTATGTGGTATGTCATAGGTGCCCTCAGTTCTCTTAGGTTTGGTGTAATGCTAAGTGGCCATGCTCTCTAATTCCATGTTTGTTCTCCATATCATTCCTAGCTTCCTCATCAATGCTCCTTCTCTGTATTTTTTAAATCTTAACAATTCTAATTTCTCACCTCTAAAGCTTGCCATTCTTCAGTTGGTCTAAATAATTTTTGACATTACTGCCAATACAATATGGATGGATCCTATATTCTTTATGTTTGGGGAGCATAATATCAGGTATGATCAGAAATAGTGTTTTTTATTTGAAGAAAAACAAAAATAAATAAATAATGAACACTGAGAATTTGTGATCATATGCACTGGGTTCTTATTATCTTTGAAAATCACTAGGAGCAGTAAGCGTGTTTTACTGACGGCAGCACATAGTCTTTCATGTCATGTTTAACTTGTATTTACAAGTTTGTTCTCTTTTTGGTGGCAGAGCACATTTGTGTGCATCCAACATGGATGTTGTGTTTATTGCTTGCTATATATATTTGGGTGTTGTAAATTACATGGAAGTATTAGTCCAATAAATTGGGTGTTCGGACTTTAAACATGCCATGTTGATTCAGGAATTCGTGGAAGCACGGCGTAGTTCAGGCCTTAGCAGTGCACCTTCGTGTTTTTGGTCCACATCCAAAAGCTCCCGTCGAAGAATTATTGGCTAATGCTGGATTTGTTTCCTTTGGTAGTACCTCAACCTTTGAGACTTTTGCATTAAGTTCCATCTTCTTTACAGTAACTTCTATATGCCTGATTGATCAATGCAGTCATTTTGCCACGCCATGTAGAGGGCAAAAAACTGGACAAAACTGTTTGGAGCTTATCAACGTTTCATGCATATGTGAGCTATCATGTTAAGGTGAGATCACTCTGCCGCCTACAGTATTTCATAGTATTCCAAATATTTTCCTTCAAGCTTTTGCAACTAATTTTATCAAGTCATCAGATTCATAACTGTTCAGGGAAGCCGACTCTTGGTTTCCTAGTATAAATTGGCTATTTTATAGGTGGGATGGACCAAAACTAGCATGTGCCGGCAAGAACTGTGTAAGAGGAGTGGCTTTGGATATAATGATGGTGTGAAAGGGGTCATGCTGCCAATCCCATCTACTTAGGAGAATGGCTTAGTCGAGAACTACTGCTTGTGCAATGTTTTTATTGGTCTTTCTTAATGTATTGCACTTGGTATTCTTGATCTCAGTTTGTAGATGGCAATGCTTGTTGCGTACCATCCTTTTGAACTAGTACTTTTTGGGTTGTGTAATGCATATTAAATGTTCAATTTATGGCAATGGACCAAGCTTTATATTTTATAAGTTATTTTTATTCATCGCTAATTTTTGAAATTTGTGTGTGTTATTGATTTCAATAGCACAATAAATTATAGAAGCCAAAATTTTCTAGGCCAGAAATATAATTATATATATTTTTTAAAAAGGAAAAAATTTCCAGCAATTTTAAATACACCGCTAATATTGGAGAATATTAAAAGTGCCACTAATTTTCGGCACTTTAAAAAAAATGCCACTAATTTCCGGCATTTTAGACGTGCCGCTAATTTTGGCACTTTATGAAGTGCCGGAAAATTAGTGGCACTTTTATAAGTGCCAGAAAATTAGCGGCACTTTTAAAGTGCCGGAAAACAGCGGCACTTACAAAAGTGCCGGAAAACAGCGGCACTTATGAAAGTGCCGGAAAAATAGCGGCACTTTTAAAAGTGCCGGAAAATTAGCGACACTTTTAAAGTGCCGGAAAGTATTGCCGACACCACTTTTTCCGGCACTTTTAGAAGTGCCGGAAAAAGTGCCGGGAAAAGCTTTTCCGGCACTTTTTTAGCATTTTCGGCACTTTTAAAATGCCGGGAAAAGGCATATTTGTTGTAGTGCATGAGGAACAAGGGCACTGGAAACCTAAGGGAATACATAATGGAAATGTTTCACCTATCAACGAAATTAAAAGCACTTAAGTTGGAATTGTCGAAAGACTTGCTTGTGCATTTGGCTTTAATTTCTCTTCCTTCACAATTTGGTCATTTTGAAACGACCTACAATTGTCAAAAGGACAAGTGGAATATTAATGAATTAATTTCACATGTCACAGAGGAAGAAGATAGGTTGAAACACACCAAACCCGAAAGTGCACATTATGCATCTACCTCTTCTCGTGGGATTAAGAGAAAAGGTAAGGAGATTGCGGTTGCATCAAAGAAGCCTAAGGGATCATCAAATGATCAAAAGGTGAAAAAGTGCTTCTTTTGCAAGGACCCCACTCACATGAACCCCGACTGCCCTAAGTATCGCCAATGGCGAATTAAGAAAGGTATGTCATTTAGGTTTGTTTGTACTGAAGCTAATTTAGTTTCAATTCCTTCGTATACATGGTGGTTAGACTCCGGTGCAACTACTCACATAAGTTCATGTATGCAGGGTTGCCTGAACTACCGAACGCCTAATGAAGGTGAAAGATTCATCTACATGGGAGCTGGAAAGCCGGTAGAGGTGGAAGGCATAGGGACTTATAGATTATCCTTGAGTACTGGATACTTTTTGGTTTTGAACAATGTATTTATTATTCCATCATTTAGACGGAATTTAATTTCCGTCACTACATTGGATCGAGAAGGTTATTCTTGCATCTTCGGTAATAATAAATGCAATTTATATTTTGATTCAAAGCTTTTTGGTACTAGTTCTTTGTCTTACATTGATAATCTATATTTACTTGACACAGTCAATTCATTAAATGAGTCTCATAGTAATGAAACTAACTCTCGAGGCATAAAACGAAAGTTTTCAAGTAAAAACTCTTATACCTTGTGGCATAGGCGTTTGGGTCATATCTCCAAAAGGAGAATTGACAAGCTTGTGTCCGAGGGAATACTACATAAGCTTGATACTCCGGAAAATAACTTTTGTATAGAATGCCTTAAGGGAAAATTTACGAATAGTACAAACAAAAATGAATCCCTGAGAGCTACAAAAGTCTTAGAACTAATTCATACGGACATATGTGGACCGTTCCCTACCCCTTCATGGAACGGACAAACATATTTTATTACGTTCATAGATGACTTCTCTCGTTATGGATACATTTATTTACTTCATGAAAAGTCTCAATCATTGGACGTTTTCAAGTCTTTTAAAGCCGAAGTTGAAAATCAACTTGAAAAGACTATTAAGAACGTTAGATCCGATCGTGGTGGTGAATACTACGGTCGGAATGACAGTTCGGGAGAACAACGTCCGGGTCCTTTTGCTCGCTATTTAGAAGAGTGTGGGATTGTCCCTCACTACACCATGCCGGGGACACCTAGCATGAATGGTGTAGCCGAGAGACGTAATAGAACCCTTAAGGATATGGTAAGAAGTATTGTTTCTTGTACTTCTTTACCTCACTCATTATGGGGCGATGCTTTGAAAACCGCAACCTACCTACTTAATAGAGCTCCTTCAAAAGCTACTGACAAAACCCCTTATGAATTATGGACCGGTAAGAAACCGTCCCTTAATCATCTTCATGTTTGGGGTTGTCAGTAGAAGCTAGGCCTTATAGACCTAACGAAGGAAAGTTGGACGCTAAGACAGTTAGTAGTTATTTTGTAGGGTATTCTCAAAGATCTAGGGGATATAAATTCTATGACCCAAAAACTAGAACCTTTTTCGAGACGAGAAATGCTAGGTTCTTTGAGGATGTTGAATTTAGAGGGGAAAATTTGAATAGTAATTTTGAATTTGAAGAAATGGAAGAGGAATTCGTTTCTATACCTCTTCCTATAGTTCCTATCGAAAATCAAGCAGTTGTGCCTGAAATTCGACAAGAACATAATATTCAAAATGACGTTAATTCTCCTATTAATGAACAACATGAAAATGTTGATGAGGAAATTCAACACCCTCAAAATCAAGAAGAATCGGTGCCATTAAGAAGATCTAATAGAGCAAGAAGGAGTGCTATACCGGATTATTATGATGTATATCTTGCCGAGAATGAGGAACCGTTAGGTTTAGTGGGAGATGAGCCAATCACCTTCCATGAAGCCATTAGTGGTCCAAATTCTCATAAGTGGATTGATGCCATAAATGAAGAGTTAAAATCCATGAATGATAATGACGTTTGGGATCTTGTCCCATTACCTAAGAATGTGAAACCCATCGGATGTAAATGGATCTTTAAGACCAAAAGGGATTCACAAGGTAATGTGGAAAGACATAAGGCTCGTCTTGTCGCTAAAGGATTTACTCAAAAAGAAGGCATTGATTACAAAGAAACATTTTCACCGGTATCCTCTAAAAATGCTTTTAGGATCATTATGGCTTTAGTGGCACATTTTGACCTTGAGCTTCATCAAATGGATGTAAAGGCAGCTTTTCTCAATGGCGACATTGAGGAAACTATCTATATGAAGAAACCGAAATGGTGATCGATTCGGATCAAACTAGTCAACTAGTTTGTAAACTTAAGAAATCCATTTATGGGCTCAAGCAAGCATCTCGTCAATGGTACTTAAAATTTAACCAAGTTATTTTTTCATTTGGCTTTGAAATGAATCTTGGTGAAGATTGTGTGTACCATAAGTTCAGTGGGAGTAGATTTATATTTTTGGTCTTATATGTGGATGACATTTTACTTGCTAGTAATGATAAGGACCTTCTTAAGGAAACCAAGAAATTTCTCTCAAACAAATTTGAGATGAAAGATCTTGGAGAAGCTTCTTTTGTATTGGGAATCCAAATACATCGTGATCGCTCACGGGGTATGTTAGGATTATCACAAAAGAGCTATATAGAGAAGGTATTACAAAGGTTTAGCATGGAGAATTGTAAACCACATGACACCCCGGTCTCTAAGGGAGATAAGTTCAGTCTAAATCAATGTCCTAAAATTAATCTTGAATCCAAGTATATGGAAAATATTCCTTACGCATCGACAGTAGGAAGCCTAATGTATGCTCAAGTCTGTACTCGCCCAGATCTTGCCTTTATTGTTGACATGCTTGGGCGATATCAAAGCAATCCGGGAAGAGAACATTGGGTCGCAGCCAAAGAGTGATGAGATACTTGCAAAACACGAAGAACTACATGCTTACATATACAAAGTCGGATCATCTTGAGATCATTGGTTTTTCCGATTCCGACTTTGCTGGATGCCAAGATAGTCGCAAATCGACATCGGGTTATGTCTTCACTTTGGCCGGTGGAGCAATTTCTTGGAGAAGTGCCAAGCAAACATTAGTTACTACTTCCACCATGGAAGCCGAATTTGTTGCTTGCTACGAGGCATCCAATCAAGCTATATGGATGCGTAAATTCATTGAAGGACTGCGGATTGTCAAAGGTGTTGAAAGACCGCTTAAGTTATATTGTGACAATCGAGCCGCAGTGTTGTACTCCAACAACAACAAGAGTTCATCTAAATCTAAGCATGTAGATATTAAGTTTCTTGTTGTGAGAGAGAGAGTACAAAATGAACAAATAGAAATAGAACTTATTGGTACAAACTCCATGCTAGCGGATCCATTTACTAAGGCATTATCTCCTTTAGTATTTCACGAGCATGTTGCTCATATGGGTGTAATGACTTTTGATAATGCTTAAATCAGTGGGAGTTTATAATGTTTCTATTTCCTTGTATTGTTTTATTTAAATTGATCTCATTTGGTTAAATTAGGACTAGTTGGAGAATATATATATATGCTTTTTCCATATATATTCGTTAATATTCCATGTTACATATCTATACTTAATCTATGTCATTTAGTTGGATATATATATGTGATTAATGTGGGTTTAGTTGCGAATCAATTATAACGACTGCCCCTTTAGTCCTTATACTTATATGACTAATGGACGGGATTGTTTTCAAATGACAATAAAGTACACATAAGGGTTGTCATTTATGTTATAAATATGATTGAAGGATTTTATTAAGTATAAATATATGTTATTATAATCCAAGTAGGAGATTGTTAGAACATGGATTATATGAACATATATTATTAGTGAAAGTACTTAATAAAGTAGTGATCAATATTATAATGATTAATATGAAGTATATGATATAATATAATATGTAGAATTCCATAATATAAGTATACCATTAAATGATGGGCATAATGGTAATATCTTATATATCAATAGGTGTAGTCCCTAAATGAAGTGCCCCTTGGATTCCTATATAAAGGCCTATCCATCAAGCCTATGAATCACTAGTTATTTTTACATTCTCATTCAGTCAAAACTCTTCCTAAGTACTTGAAGACTATAGAGAATAAAAGGCACTCATCATTTAGAAGATCTACTCTTCCTACATTAAAGATTATCTTCATATTTTCTCAAGAACAAGACTAAAGAACATAATCATGGAATCACAAGGTACACGCTTCCGTCTTATTCTTCTTCTCCATCTCTTCTTAATCTAGTTGTGAGTCGGTTCATGGTTAATGGATCGTTTATGTTCCAACAAATTGTTGATATTAAAATTAACATGCAAGACACCTGTCCAAGTTTACTTTTCATCCAGCTGACATATAACACGTAGTAACAATTGAATTTTTTAATTTTATGGATTTTCAGCTTCAAATGGGAAAAGACATTACTGTCCAAGTTTCATTTAATAAAAGACATAGTATATATTAAAATAAAAGACCAACATTGGATAAATATCTATCTTAACTTTTATTAATAGTCATAGTGTAAGAGAAAAACAATAATACAAATATAGTGAAATGAAAAATATATTATTGTACAATTTAAAATATTATTACAGAAAATTATAGATATTCATCTTTATAAATACACAATTTTTTGAGACGGATAGAGAAATCGACAAATTTATTAACACTTTATTTACTATGCTTCAAAGATTTTTTTAAAATAATTAAATAAATTATTTGATATATCGAACTAAAATAAAACCAATAACCATATTGCCCCATCCCACTTGTTAAATTGAAACCCAAACTCACATTCATCACACTCCCCTATATATATATATATATATATATATATATATATATATATATATATATATATATATATATATATATATATAGAGAGAGAGAGAGAGAGAGAGAGAGAGAGAGAGAGAGAGAGAGAGAGAGAGAGAGAGAGAGAGAGAGAGAGAGAGAGAGAGATTATTATTATATTAAATAACCCTATATACTTTATAAATACACAATGATTTTGTTTAAAAAAATTCAACACCCTTCCAACTCATCATCATATACCCCACCACTTTTATTTTATTTTATATTCTTTATTTTTTTGATTAGTAAAATTATTATTATTTTCATTTATAATAAAAAAAATACTTCACACTTAATTAATTTTCACTAAAAAGAAATTGAAAAATTAGCAAAGGATAATTAAGAAATTTATATTTAAAACAGAGGGATTTTTTTAGTCTCTATTTATAGATAAATTTTTTTTATGAATTTTGGTGTAAAAAAATTTCTTAAAAAGTTAATTTATTATAAAATAATTGAGGTCAAAGAAATGGGATAAAAAATTTGAAATCTAACCAGCCAATGGACGGTCGTCACGTGGATTTTTAAATAATTTCAGTTATTTTCAAATCTGCCACGGAGGAAAATATCGGAATTGCCCTTAAATGAACGGTTGACACATGTCCGAAATGAAAAAAAAATCCTCCTGTGTACACGCGCCTTTGTCGACGCGTGTACGGAACGCGCCAGTTCTAGAACAATCATAGCCTGCCACGTTTATTTTCAGCCGGGTTATTTGCAATTTTGCCACGATGTGAAATGACTAAAATGCCCTTCAAAGTCCCTTTAATTACCACTATCTTGTTATTATTATATATATATATAGATAATTGACATCTTTGCCTTAAATTTACGAAAAATAAGGATACACCGTCAATTATTTTTATCTAAAACTTAATGAAAATGCTCACTCATCAGTTTATTTGGATTTTTGTCATTTATACTTGGAAATATGTTCTCATGAAATTAATTGTTTTATGAGGGTATATTATTGTATGGATAATATAGTATATACACATATTTGCATAATTAACCAATAAATTGTTTGTAATTCAAAAATCACCCTCCACCAAGGCTTCACCCTCACCACTACCACCAACAACTCCACCACTCATTACCACGATCACCACCTCATCACGAAAATTACCACAAACTAATGCATAGTCTTTTTTACCATTAATTATTGACAAAATTGTGGTGGTGATAGTGAAGTAATGGTGTTGTTGGTGAGTTGTGGTAGTTGTGTGTGGCAATGATGGTGATAAAATGATGGTGACGGTTATAATGAATGGTGATGGTGGTGATAGCGACAATAAGTGGTGGCGATGTTAGTGGTTGTTAGTGTTACACCAGTGTTGTCTTCTATGTTGCTACATCAATTTTGTCACTGGTGTTGACTCATGTGTTGTCGTCGTGCTGCCAATTTAAAATGAGATAGTTGCTACATATTATTCATAAATTATAAAGTGATAACTGATTATTTATATGTCTGCTATTAGTTTATTGTATTTATGGTTGAACAGGTCAAGGCATGGCTGCAATGCGTGACAATGAGGGAGAAAATAAAAGTTACACATAAATCATTATTTATGTGTATATGTATAGACCAAGTAAATATTGTTAAGGAGTTATCTAAATAGGTGGATTGAAGATAAGGCGTACAAGGATGGTACAGCTTGGAGGTACAAGTGTTGAAGCCTAGGAATACTTAGTCTTCTGCAAACAAGGAAGGTGTAGCTAAAATCAAGGATTTTATCTCATTGCTGCTTTTATGGTTAGTTTGAGTAGGCTCCAAGTTCTAGAAGCGTATAAATATTGCAAGCATTCGACAGATTCAATTACCTAATTCAAAAGTTGAGATTTGCACAAGTCAAGAACACAGCTTTTCAGTGTTGTCCCATGTGTTGTCAACACACTGTCCAACACCAGTAAGTTATAACGAATAACTTTCATTCCTAAAGTGTTTCTGAGTGTTAGATAGTAAGTTCTTGTAAATAGTGTGTTCTAGAATAGTTGTTCCACTAAGCCTTTGATGGAAAATCATTAGGAAACTTTTCGACCTTTTAACGAAAGTATTTTCATTAAAAAAGGTCTTGCCATTCGGGCACCCCTCAAGTTATATATATATATATATATATATATATATATATATATATATATATATATATATATATATATGTATGTATATATATATATGTATGTATATATATATGTATGTATGTATGTATATATATATATATGTATATATATATATATATATATATATATGTATGTATATATATATATATGTATATATATATGTATATATGTATGTATATATATATATGTATGTATATATATATGTATGTATATATATATGTATGTATATATATGTATGTATGTATATATATGTATATATATATGTATGTATATATATGTATGTATGTATATATATGTATATATATATGTATGTATATATATGTATGTATATATATATATGTATATATATATATGTATATATATATGTATGTATATATATATATATATATATATATATGTATATATATATGTATATATATATATATATACATATATATATATATATATATATATATATATATATATATATATATATATATATATATATATATATATATATATATATATAACTTGAGAAAAATTATTCTCTTGTATTTATTTTTATTATTTCTACTGCTTTGAAATCTCAATTTATTTCATTTATTTTAGATTGGTGTGAACGGTGTTGTTTTTAGTATTGACAATACTATTGACAACACTTGTGAATTTTTCTCACTTATATAAGATGTTAAGACAGAGTCTATGTAGAAGATAAAAAATAAGCAACAATCACACAACACAAAAATATATGTGGTTCACCAATTTGGCTACGTCCACAGGCAGAGGGAGAGAATATTATTAGATTTTGGAAATCGACCGATTACAATCTCTAATCTAATGCACGAATTATTGGCAAAGAATTCTTATCGTTGCAAACCCTAGATCTAGAGAAACAGATAAGCAAAAGGAACTAGATACAAAATATGGTTGGGGGTATGCTTATTTATATGCCCTACTCCTAACCATGCAGGGTTTTCAACCCTAAAGAGATTTTTGCCGCTGATGGGCCTGTTCGGCTTAGGGAGCGATCGCTCCCTCAAGGCAGAAACTAAGCACGGTCGCGCGCCCCTTTTTGCGCGGTCGCTCCCTTTGTAGCTGTGTCAGGAATTCCGAAATTGTTGTTTAATCCCCTAATTTAGGCGTCCCCAACTTAGATGACACCAAACCCAATAAATTTTCACCTTGACATCTAACCTCCGAAATATAAACAAAACTCCTCATTTACCTCAAATGTTATATAATAGTTGCGAACATTCAACAAGTCCAAACAATGTTGAAACTTGCTAGTCGGAACGGAATTCGTGAACATGTCAACAGGATTGTCCGCAGTACCCACTTTTTTCACTTTAATCCGCTTCTCACTTCTCAAAAAATGATGCATCACATCTATGTGTTTTGTCCTCTCATGATAAACTTCAAACTTGTCCAAACAAATTGCACTCAAACTGTCACAAAATATTGTAGCCTGATCCAGATGTAACCCAAGGTTGCTGATGAAACCCTTTAGCCATATCCTTTCTTTAGCAGCTTCTGTCAATGCCATGTACTCCGCCTCTGTAGTAGACAATGTCACCGTAGATTGTATAGTAGCCTTCCACTGACAAATGACCCACCAACAGTGAACACATACCCGATCATAGATCTACTCGTGTCAACATCCCCAGAGTAGTACGAATCACAATAACCCTCAACTGCACATTCTGTACCATCTCCATAAATGAGCCCAACATCTGATGTACCCCTAAGGTACCTGAAGATCCTATTCACTGCTTGCCAATGTTCCTTATCAGGATTCCCCATGAACCTACTAACAACACTAACATCATGAGCAAGATCTGGCCTAGTGCAAACCATAGCATACTTCAAACTACCAACTACACTAGTATAGGTTACTTGAGCCATGTACTCTTTCTGCTCATCCGACTTAGGTGCAAAGACAACCGACAGACGTGCATTTGTTGCACTTGGAGAATCTAACAGGTTTGTTGTAGACATGTCAAACCTCTCTAAAACTTTCTTGATGTACCCTTTATGGAATAAGAAAGATTTTTGTTGGCTTCTATCCCTATAGATCTCCATACCCATAATTTTCTTTGGCATACCTAAATCCTTCATCTCGAATTTTGCATACAGTAGACCCTTCAACTTCTGAATATCTGACTTATTGACAGTCGCTATCAACATATCGTCAACATAAAGAACCAGATAGATGATCGAACCATCCACTAACTTATTGTGATACACACAACAGTCATACGCGCTCCTTGTGTAGCCAATCTCTATCATATAGTTGTTAACCTGCTTGTACCACTGTCTAGGCGATTGCTTGAGTCCACTAATCTTATTTTCCCGGAACTTGAAACCCATCTGGTTGTGTCATATAAATCTCCTCTCCCAACTCTCCATTTAGAAAATATGTTTTCATATATAGCTGCTTGAGCTCCAAATCCTGATATTCCACCATTGATAATATCACTCTGATAGAAGTGTCTCTAACCACTAGTAGAAAATCTCATTGTAGTCAACACCCTTCCAATGTATGAAACCCCTTACAACTACACGAGCTTTATACTTGACCCCCTCTGATGGTGACATACCTTCCTTCTTTTTGAAGACCCATTTACAAGTCACAATCTTTCGCATGAGATATCATATCTCGCGTGAGATATCCCCTCGACAGGATATGCAGAAATCACTCTCCTTCTCCGTTTCAAACTCTCTTTTTTGATAAAACCTTATCAATTCGGGTATCCAATCAGAACTGAGTTCTGGAACCTTCCTAGGGGATTTTACCTCTCCACCTTCACCTCTCCAACCTCCTATAAATACTGGATGACTTTTAGTGTTTCAGAGGTCGACAATTCTGATCCTTGATCAAGAAAACACACAACACACACAATTTGTTGGTTTCTTTCCATGAAAGACTCCTTCAAATCACTCACAAACAACTCCCAAAGTTTGTTCATCAACCTTGTTGATTAACAAACATCGAAGCCCGAATCAAGGGACCAAGGCGAAGCTCCGTCCGCATCAAGATCCAAATCAAGGATCGAGGCGAAGCTCTGTCCGTATCAAGTTTCAACTCTAAACTTGAGTCGAAACTCTGTCCGAATCTCTCCTCAAAAGGTAATCATCCTTTAACTTTCACTTCTCTTCTCAACCTCTCTATTGATTTTAGAGTAGTGTAATCCCATCAAAAGGATTAGCTTAGAGTCCCTTCAGTCAATGGAGGCGATCTCGAAGCATACAATCCGACATTCCTAATCAAGGAATTGATTAGGGTTTATTTGTTCTTCTTTAATCATTTTATTAAAAAGATTGAAAACCTCTCTTTTCTTTAGCAAGACCGATCTCCGGATTGGGTAAAATGGATGCTCTTTGACCTACCCATTTCATAACCTAAGCCCCGAACCCAAATCTCTTTCAAAATGGTTTTCCTATTTTCTCCAATCGAATAATATAGTTGGCGACTCAAAAAGATGAAAAGATGAAATTTTCTCACAACGCTACAGTGGCGACTCCGCTGGGGACTTAAAATTAAGAGGCTTAAACTTGCGTCAAAATTAAAAGAGAGGTTTTCAAAAAATTTTGTAAATTCGAATTTTCTGCTCTCAGATGAGGCATGTCTCGCGGCGAGATATCACATCTCGCGGCGAGATATCATATCTCGCGCGAGATATGGCTTCGGCAATCTGGTTATTTTCTGGTTTTTCCCGTTTGTCTCATAGTCCAAGATGAGAGCCGAACATGCAAGGGGAATCCCAGAATTCATTATCTGCAGAGTTCTCGCATCTTAAGGCCTCCCTTAAGGTGTAGAACTCGAACCTTCGTCTCCTTTAAATAATTGATTATTATTTATAAACTGCGTGCGATTGGGTTTTATTTAATTAAAGTCCGGTCCATTGGGGATTCGGGAGTTGTAAATTGAATTATTTATCTCTCTTTCTCTCTCTTTATGTGGAACTACGACGGCCTGAGTCTTCCTAATTTGGGAGAAACGTAGGCAACCACTTGGTGCAGCCACTATCTGTTTTCCTTTTGATTTTCAAAAAAAATCTCTATTTTATCTATCACCTAGATTGACTATCACACACGCGCACTCATTTATAACTGTCATTGCACTGCATACCCTCTATAAACCTGGGACCCACAATAAGGACGGATGACGGTAACCACCTAGTCGCCGGTCTCTCCGAAGTTGGACAATCCCACTCCGCGTATTCAATCCACTTAGATTGTCATATTGCGGGGAGCCTAGCCTTCCAGCCCTGCATCGCCACATTTTCATGTAGATTGTCTTTCTAGGAACACTCCGTGACCGGTCGGTTTTGACTTGGTAATCTCTCTTGTCTTTGACCAAAATAAAGCTAATGTAAAATTGACTATCGAGAAAATATTCGGAAAAGTCCCTTCGAAAAAAGAAAAAGTCCCTTCGGAAATGTCCCTTCGGAATGACCCTTTCGGAAGTCCCTTTAAAGAAAAAAAAATCCTTCCGATCAATTTTACGTGGCTTTATTTTACAAAGAATGGTTAATTACCGAGTCCCTAGGTGGTTCGAATTACGTATGCCTGCAAGTTTTACCTAGGATGCTAGATAGAAAAACGGATCTTTGTCCGTCCGACCATGAATTTAGGAAATAAAAAGAAAAAGAAATTCATATCTCCGAATGGTTGTCTCGTGCGAGATGACCTTGTCTCGCGCGAGACTTTATTTGCAGAATCTGTGTTTGTGATTGATAATCGATGTGCGCTCCCTCCTTGAGTCAAAACTCCGTCTCTAATAAAAATAAAACTTAAAAAAAAAATCGCTCGTGAGGTAATTTTAACCGTCATCCTTTTCTCCATCTAGGATCGTTTGGGGCTAATATTCTAAAAGGCGTCTCGTCGGGATATCTCTAGTTCATCTCTAAGGTCGTCAAGCTCCCTTACCTCTCCAACGGTAGCATTTCAATTTCCTTCCGACACGATAAATTCCGAAGCACTCAAGAAGGAAATTGAGGATCAAAGGATTCGATATGAAGAAATGCTACAAGCCCAAGCCGATGAAATGGAGGCCCGATTAGAACTTGAAAGGAGAATCCAAGCCGGGGAAATGAAAGTCATGGTTGACGAACTCCAAGCCATGAAACTAAAAGTGGCCGAATTAAGCTCAAAGAAGAAAGATCTGTTGGGTTTCGAGGGTCCATGCGCAGCGGAAAATTGCAAATAACTCGAATACCCAAAGCCCTAGAATCGTTCTAGATGAATAATTAAGAATTATGAATTAGGGTTACCAACCTTGATTGCCTTTGTCGTTGATATACGTGTTCCAACTCCAGATTGAAGAGTTTGCAAGTCTTCAATATACGATCCTTGAATCACGAACAAAAGATCTTGAGAAGCGAAGATCCTCCACGAGTATCCACGCGATGAACGAACCCTAGAACTCTTTCTAGGAGGATTGCTAGATCCTTCGATTGAAACACTTTCAATCTAAGTGTATTATGGAATTGGTGTGATGATTTCAATTCACAATTGAAAAGGGTTCTCAATTTTGGGTTTCTCTAAACTCAAAATTCGTCACTTGGCTGCTAGGGTTGATAAAGGAGAGTATTTATACTTTATAAATACTGTGCCCTATTAAAAACCCTTGAGAAAAACGGTTTCAGCATTCAGGGCACATGGGCGGTCGCCCATAGGGACCTGGGCGGTCGCCCATGTGTCCAGAGCCTAATCCTTCCTCCGAAAACCCATGTGGGCGGTCGCTCATAGGCACATGGGCGGTCGCCCATGTGTCCAGAGCCTTAAACCCTTATTCGAAAACCATCGTGGGCGGTCGCTCATAGGCACATGGGCGGTCGCCCATGTGTCCGGAACTCCAATGCCCGGTTTTCCAAATAAGATGGGTGGTCGCCCATAGCACATTGGGCGGTCGCCCAACACACCAGAATTCCATAATTCCATTTTGTCAATTCGTTCGATGCGTGTGACCCCATAGGACTATATTATGTTGGCAATGAGTTCGATCACATCGATCCTCATAAGACATGAGCGGACTCTAGCAAGCCATCATGCCTACCCAAATAATATAATATTAAGTTCGTTTTTCCTACATAGAACATATCACAATCCCATTGTCACACGATGTTATATTGAACATGAGTCATGGTCCACGTCAACTCATATTGTTCAATGCTTTCTCGTTACCAAGTAAATTGATTAATCGAATGACATTAATCATATTAATTCATTCGGGCATGGCCATGCACTACATCAATCTTACTCACGAGTGGCCAAGCAAACATCTCTCTTTACGAGGGACAAGTTTCCATCTTGACTTATCATTCTTCCCAACAAGAATCATATCATGCCAATGATAGCCCTTATTGTTGTCCGGTTAAAGACAACGTTAAACTATATCAAACATGATATTCATCGAGTGGAAGACGATGATAATCTCAGGTCAAAGGATATCAATGATATGACTATATGAGATTTATTTATGACATATGACCATGACATAAATCTCATAATGGGTCAAGTCCAGTACCTTGTTCACTAACAAGTACCCATGAATCTAATGTGCATCTCTATGCATATAATCATCACATGATTATCCATTAGACTTCATACTAGTGCTTCATAAGTACTAGGGACACAATTATTAATGTAAACATGCAAACACATATAATAATCAAAAGAAACAATCTCATATATAAATAAGCAATGACATTACATAAAGGTCTATCTCTATAGGCCTAGGCCACTAACACCTACAGTCTCCCACTTGCACTAGGCCCAATCACTCATGTATCTTATACCCATGGACCTAACATGACCATCATGTTTAGCTTGTGGCAAAGGCTTGGTGAGAGGGTCCGAAATATTGTCATCTGTTGGTACTTTGCATATCTTGACGTCCTCCCTTTCACAGATTTCTCGAATGAGGTGAAAACGTCTCAAAATGTGTTTGGATCGCTGATGTGACCTTGGTTCTTTTGCTTGGGCAATAGCACCATTATTGTCACAGAACAGCTCTATCGGGTTAGTGATACTCGGAACGACTTCTAAGTCACTAACGAACTTCTTGATCCAAACCGCCTCCTTAGCCGCATCCGATGCTGCTATGTATTCGGCTTCTGTTGTAGAATCAGCAATGTGCTTTGCTTGGAACTCTTCCAACAAACGGCACCTCCATTTAGCATAAACACAAACCTGCATCGCGATCTATAGTCATCTTTGTCGGTTTGGAAGCTTGCATCTGTGTAACCCTTTACAACCAGATCATCTTCCATTCCTCCAAATACCAAGAATACATCCTTAGTTCTTCTCAAGTACTTAAGGATATTCTTGACTGCTATCCAATGGTTTTCACCAGATCGTTCGGTATTTACTCGTTGCGCTTAGAGCATACGAGACATCGGGTCTAGTACACAACATGGCATACATGATAGATCCAATTGCCGAAGCATATGGAATATCACTCATCCTCTTTCGCTCATCATTTGTCTTAGGACAATGAGTCTTGCTAAGAGTAATGCCATGTCCCATTGGCAAGTTCCCTCTCTTAGAATTTTCCATGCGGAATCTTCTAAGGACCTTGTCAATATACGTACTTTGACTCAAACCAATCATCCTTCTTGATCTATCTCTATAGATCTTGATACCAAGGATATAAGCCGCTTCACTCCATATCTTTCATTGAAAAACATTTTCCTAACCAAGACTTAACAGCCTCGAGTGCGCAGGAACATTGTTTCCAATGAGCAAGATGTCATCGACATATAACACCGTAAATAGCACTATGCTCCCACTTATTTTCTTGTATACACAAGGCTCATCTTCGTTTTTGATGAAGCCAAACTCTTTGACTCGATTCATCAAAACGTAGATTCCGGCTCCGGAAGCTTGCTTCAATCCATAAATGGATCTCTGCAACTTACACACTTTGTTAGAACCTTTGGATCGACAAACCCTTCAGGCTGTATCATGTATACATCCTCAAGCAGGTTTCCGTTAAGAAACGCTGTTTTGACGTCCATTTGCCATATCTCATAGTCGTAATATGCGGCTATGGCAATTAAGATTCTAATAGACTTAAGCATTGCTACGGGCGAAAAGGTTTCATCATAGTCAACGCCATGAATGCGCCTATACCCCTTAGCAACTAGCCTAGCCTTATAAGTATGTACCTTCCCATCCATGTCGGTTTTCTTTTTGAAAACCCACTTGCACCCTATGGTTTTTACACCTTCGGGTGGATCAATCAAGTTCCAAACTTGATTGTCATACATGGATTTGATTTCGGATTCCATGGCTCCTAGCCACTTATCCGAATCAGGAGTGGACATCGCCTCTTGATAGGAAGTAGGTTCATCATTCTCAATGATTTCTACTTGATTACTTTCCGTCATGAGAAATCCATATCTCTCAGGTTCGGATCGTATCCTATCCGATCTGCGAAGAACTTGTGTATCTTGAACCGGTTCCACAACAGCTTGTGAACTTGGTTCCGTCTCAACTATCGGTTCCTTGTCATTTTCGGGTTCTTGAATTTCTTCAAGATCAATTTTACTCCCACTAGTTTCTTTAGAGAGAAACTCTTTCTCTAGAAAGACACCATTACGAGCAACAAACACTTTGTTCTCGGATTGGTTGTAAAATAGATATCCTTTCGTTTCCTTAGGATAACCAACGAAAATGCATTTATCGATTTAGGTGCAAGTTTATGTTCGTAAACTAATTTCTTTACATAAGCTTCACAACCCCAAATCTTCATGAAAGATAAGCTAGGCTTTCTTCCATACCACATCTCATGTGGGGTTTTAGGAGCCGATTTAGTAGGGACCTTATTAAGCGTGAAAGCAGCTGTTTCCAGTGCATGTCCCCAAAAAGAAATAGGAAGGTTAACTTGACTCATCATCGATCGAACCATATCTAATAGAGTTCGATTTCTCCTCTCGGATACACCATTCCATTGTGGTGTTCCTGTGGAGTAAGTTCTGAAACAATTCCACAACTTTTCGTATGATCGTCAAATTCTTGGCTTAAATATTCACCACCTCGATCGGATCGAATGGTTTTAATAGTTTTGCCAAGTTGATTTTGTACCTCATTTTGAAATATTCTAAATATCTCAAATGCTTCACTTTTGTACTTCATCGTATAGACATAGCCATATCTTGAGAAGTCATCAGTGAACGTTATGAAGTACCGAAATCCTCCCTAGCAATGCTATTCATTGGTCCACATACATCAGTATGTATGAGAGCCAATAAATCACTAGCCCTTTCACTACTCTTAGTAAAAGGAGCTTTAGTCATCTTGCCCAATAAACAAGACTCGCAAACATCATATGATTCATAATCATATGAGTCTAAATATCCATCTTTATGGAGTTTAGATACGCGTTTCTCGTTTATGTGACCAAGACGGCAATGCCATTTGTATGTGTTGTTCACATCATTTGGTTTAGATTTCTTACTAACATGATAAACATTCTCAACATTATTTTCAACATCCAAGACATAAAGGCCATTAAAAGAATGAGCAACACAATAAAGCATGTCATTCAAATAAATTGAAAATTTCTTATTCGCAATAAGAAAATTGTAACCCTCATTGTCTAAACATGAAATAGAAATAATGTTTCGCTCAAATCCGGAACATAATAACAGCTTATTTAAAACTAAAATTAATCCGCTAGGTAAAGTGACTTCGTAAGTCCCTACGGCCAATGCAAAGAACTCTTGCTCCATTTCCAACCCGCAGATCTACTTCACCCTCTTTGAGCGACCTTCTATTCTTAAGTCCCCGCACATTTAGGACAAATGTGAGATCCACATCCGGTATCTAATACCCAAGAACTAGAAGTAGAAAGTAGAACATCTATCATATAGATACCGAAGTCGTGGCAATCACATTGCCCTTCTTCTTCAGCCCTTCCGATAAGCTTTGCGCTACGCTCCAATGCCCAGTTTCATTGCAATGGTAGCATACCGCATCCTTTTGGGATTTGGGTTTAGGCTTCTCAACAACGGCAACCTTTGCCTCCGGTTTAGCAACTTTTGCTTTACCCTTGTTTTTCTTGAACCCCTTTCCTTTGTTCACCATCAACACTTGATTGGTTTTCTTGGTGATATTGTTCTCCGCATTCTTTAGCATCCCATGCAATTCAGACAGAGATTTATTCATCCCATTCATGTTATAATTCGAACAAACCGATTATAACTCTCGGGGAGTGAATGCAATATCATATCCGTAGCCGCCTCTAACTGGATAGGATATCCAAGCCTCTCAAGGTGCTCGAGGTGACTCCTTTTCATTTTCAACACATGAGGCCCAACAGTTGTCCTTCAATCATCTTGCATGAATGAAGAGCCTTCATAGTGTCAAACCTTTCCGACGTGCTTGCAACTGGAACATTTCCTTTAAATGATTTCCCAAATCATAAGCTTCCATGTGTACAAGGTCCTTCAAGGGCCTTACACATAGTAGCGCATCGTGCAACCAACATCTATAGAATCATCCACATGTTTCTTATGTTGGTCCCTTTCGCTTTGGGTGCATTAGCGCAGCTCGGGAGGAACGGGTCCATCGAGAATGTACAACTTCCTTTCCTTGTTTGAGAACAATTCCCAAACAATGATCCAATCCACATAGTTGTTGCCATTCTCTTCTAACTTGTCCTTCTCAAGGACCGATCGCAGTGACAAATTTGATTAGTGTTAGCAACCATTGATCTACAAAGATATGCAACAAGATATAAACATATATAAGCACCAATTTCATTTAAGAGATTAAATAATGTATTTCACAAATACTCCCACTAAATTATATAACCTTCATATACAAACATGCATAATATAATTTAATAGGCTAAGACTCCAACTTTAATTTAATTTCAAGTCGGCTATGGCACGATCGCTCAAAATTAAACTAAAAGGTAGATAACATTTATCAATCATATCAACATATGACTCTTAGATCTTTTATGAGATTATAGACATCATATGTCACATGTTTCAATCTCATCTTATGCCTTAGGTCCAAAACCTGTTTTGATAGCCTTATTGAGTTCAACCATTTTAAACGTATAGCAATCACTATTTGCTCATCTTGATCATACAAAGATAGAATTAATGCACCTCGCTATGGCGTAGCCCACATGAAACTACCCGTGTACTCACAAGTGTTTAAAGTGGGTAGCATAAAACAAACTCAAAATTTCAAAGAAGGTTCAATTTTTCATGTTTATCAATTAACATGCCAAGGTTGATTCATGAAAACTATATGAGCATAATTATGAACATGGAATGATGCAACACAAATCACATTTGGTCAAGCAATTACTAGTACGCGGCCACGTGCTCCAAATTTATCCCACACTTCCATCGAAGTGCCTGGGGAAGGTTTTGGTGTCCACCCATTATACCAAGTAATACTTCACAAATATCCTAGATTAATCATATTAATCATATTAATGAATTTAACATCCTGGTTTACCTAGATTAATCATATTAATCACATATTACAATTTCATAATCATGGTATATCACTATATACAATTACTTCAAAAGTAAAACTCATACAATTTCACATTCTAAATCATATTCATCATGAAAATTAACATAATCACATTACACAATTATCATGATTATCTAACTAAACATCATGAACGGGGCTCTAATACCACCCGTTGGGTTTCGAGGGTCCATGCGCAGCGGAATAATTGCAAATAACTCGAATACCCAAAGCCCTAGAATCGTTCTAGATGAATAATTAAGAATTATGAAATAGAAATACCAACCTTGATTGCCTTTGTCGTTGATATACTTGTTCCAACTCCGATTGAACGAGTTTGCAAGTCTTCAATATACGATCCTTGAATCACGAACTAAAGATCTTGAGAAGCGAAGATCCTCTATGTGTATCCACGCGAGGAACGAACCCTAGAACTCTTCTAGGAGGATTGCTAGATCCTTTGATTGAAACACCTTTCAATCAATGAAGCGTATTATGGAATCGGTGGTGTTTGATTCTCAATTCTCAATTGAAAAGGGTCTCTCACTTTTGGTGTTTCTCTAAAGCCAAAATTCGTAATGACGGCTAGGTTGATAAAGGCAAGTATTTATACGTTAAAAATAAAAGCCCTATTAAAACCCGAGAAAACTAAGCCAAAGGTCATTTCAAAGTGCACACGCGGCCGCCCATGTGGACCCGGCGGTCGCCCCCGTGTCCGCAGCCTAATCCTTCCTCCGAAAACCCACGTGGGCGTCACCATAAAGGCACACGGGCGGCCGCCTGCATGGTCCCGAGCCTTAAACCCTTATTCGAAAACCATCGTGGGCGGCGTCCCATGCACACGCGGCCGGTCGCCCATGTGACATCCGTACTCCAATGCCCTGCTTCCAGTGGGGAATAGTTAGTTCAGCCCATCGGGACGAGCCGTCCCCGAGCACGTAAACCCATAATTCTTCATTTTTGACAATTCGTTCGACGCGTGTGACCCCATAGGACCATACTATGTTGGAAATGAGTCCGATCACATCGATCCTCATAAGACATGAGCGGACTCTAGCAAGCCATCATGCCTACCCAAATAGTATAATATCAAGTTCGATTTTCCTACATAGAACATATCACAATCCCATTATCACACGATGTTATATTGAACATGAGTCATGGTCCACGTCAACTCATATTGTTCAATGCTTTCTCGTTACCAAGTAAATTGATTAATCGAATGATATTAATCACATTAATTCATTCGGCATGGCTACGCACTACATCAATCTTACTTCACGAGTGGCCAAGCAAACATCTCTTTACGAGGGACAATTTTCCATCTTGACTTATCATTCTTCCCAACAAGAATCATACCATGCCAATGATAGCCCTTATTGTCATCCGGTTAAAGACAACGTTAAATTATATCAAACATGATATTCATCGAGCAGAAGACGATGATAATCTCAGGTCAAAGGATATCAATGATATGACTATATGAGATTTAATTATGACATATGACCATGACATAAATCTCATAATGGGTCAAGTTCAGTACCTTGTTCTCTAACAAGTACCCATGAATCTAATGTGCATCTCCATGCATATAATTATCACATGATTATCCATTAGACTTCATACTAGTGCTTCATAAGTACTAGGGACACTATTATTATAACTAAACATGCAAACACATATAATAATCAAGGAAACAATCTCTTATATAAATGAACAATGACATTACATAAAGGTTTATCTCTATAGGCCTAGGGCACTAACACCTACACCCCTTACCATGGCAATGCTAGAAAAGAAACTTGCATCCCTCGATGTGAGTAAGGGAGCCTCGCTCTCTATTGACTATGACACCCTTCGTCAATCCATGTCAAAGCTTCCTAGAAAGTACAAGACACCCGACATTGAAAAATTCAATGGCACTACCTGTCCCAAATCACATTTGGAGACCTATTCTTGGGCCATGCTACCTATGGGTGTTGATGACAACCTACTAGCTCAATGCTTTCCACAAACTCTCGATGGTGCCGCTAGAGATTGGTACATGAATCTTCCCCTCTCTACAAGGCTCGATTGGCCACTTGCTAGTCGTACCTTCCAAAAGCAATATGAGGACAACTCCACTTACCGCACCACTAGGAGAGACCTTGAGCAAACCAAGCAGCTTCCGAACGAATCCTTCACAGATTTTGTCAAGAGGTGGAGAACCAAGCTGACTGAAATCGTTGATAGGCCAAGCCTAGACGAAAAAATTCATATCCTACTTCAATGTCTTCGCGAAGAGTACCAAGAGAAGCTTGTCGGCAATTACTTCCCTAGTTTCCTCGAACTCCATAAATTGGGCCTTAGAGTTGATGAATTGATCCGTCTTAGAAAGAATTCAGAAAAGGAGAATTGTCCAACAAAGGGGAGCACCGGTCGTGCCTATCATGATTTTGGTGGAACTACTCTTAAGGAAATGTTCGATGATCTAGTAGGCCAAGGAAAACTGAAGCCAATGGAAGACTATCATCCTAAGAAAATGAGGGAAGATTGGGACCACGACAAATTTTACGATTACCATCAGTTTAGTGGTCATGACACCAACAATTGCTACAATTTAAGGGATGCCATCCAAGACTTGTATGAAGCCGGCGAGATCAACTGAAGCATCACCACCTTGGGGCTCCGATTGTCCTCTCCCTTTTTCCTTTGAAAAAAAAAGAAAAAAAATAGATTAGGTAAACTTCCTAGTATGTTCTCGAAGAGTCGTTCTGTCATTCTAGTCCATCTCTATCCTCTCTAGTTTGTGTCAAGTAAACTATCGAGTCTGTTTCAAATTTCCTTATCAATAAAAGTTATCTCTTTATCCTGAACACTTTCCCAAAAGTTGTTTTCTTTATGAGTATCATTTGATCCATGCTAAATAATAGACCCTGATTCCTTAAATCGTCATGAAAAATAGAAACTTCTAAACAAGTTTGAAATGAAAACTATCCTTAGAAGGCTTAAGGCTAAACATTACTCATGTTGAAAGTCGAAGGTCAACAAACGAAGGAAGCCAAAGGCGCTGATATCAACATTCATCCCAAGAAGAGTGGGGCTACTCAATTCAAGGCTTTGAGAGTACAAAAATAAATAAAAAGCTTGCTAGGTCGAAACTCCTCAAATCGTCCTAGGCAAAAATAGAGCACAAAAAAAAAAAAAAAAAAAAACACTCTCAAGCCTTCATCGCCCCACAACAAGAATGAAATTTCAGCAAAGGCAAGAAGGACTCTCCCACAGAGAAAATGAGTCAAGTGATACCAACGAAGAAAAGAGGATCCGTCAACATCCTCTTACCATGAAGCCTGAATGGCAGCGCAAATGAAGAAAACTTTCAACATCCATCCATAAAGAAAAATGTTTAGCCTTAAGTCATGCTAATGATTGTCTTTCCTTTTAAACTCGTTAAGAAATTTATAGATGATGCAAGGTCCATTAAAAGTAGAACAACTTTTCTAGACCTTTGAGCCATATAACATTCTTTATTGAGTCTAGGGGCTTTCTCTTAGCCATTCTTATACACACTCTTGAAAACCAAGCATCAAAACTGGGGCTTCCAAACTTTTCCTCCCCCAGTCAATCCTTACTTCAACTCTTCAAAATAATTGAATCTGCATTAGGAGCTTTCCTCTTTTGCTTTCTCGCTCTCATAATTAGAGAATATACTCCCCCAAAAAGAGTCAATGCTTGGATCACCTTCCAAAAAATAGAGTCCGCTCTTCTCAACTAGACTTGAGATCTCATCTTTCTCCTTAATGAGATTCTTCCAACTGAGTCTCCTTCGAGTAAACATACTTTTCAAAAAAAAAAAAAATGGCTCGCTAGGTTGAAAACTCGTAAAGAGCGGCCTAGGCAAAAGTTAGAGCACAAAAACAAAAGACGCAAAAGAGATGCCCGCTAGATTGAAAACCCGAAAGGGCGGTCTAGGCAAAAACCAGGGTGCGTCACTAAGAAAGAAAAAATTTCAAAGGGAAAAAGGAAAGGACCCTTCTTAAATTCACGCAGCCTCACAAACCTATTTACGAAGTCATCTACAACATACAAGAAGTCTTGGGGCTTAGTGTCAAGATAAGCCTTGAAAAATGCGTGCTTTGGATTAGGTAGCATACGTTCTACATAGCAAAAGCCATTGGAGTAGTTTAGACCTTGTTCAGTCAATGAACATCACATGAGAAACTAGGGGCTTGACGATGAAAAAGTCCTGTGACAATGAAAATCCTTGAAGTATCCTGAACCTTAGCATTGAACTTGGGTCATCTCAACGGAATCCTATTAGACGATTGTCTCATTCGATCTTTATATGGACCTCACGAGTTGGTCTTCTAAACCAAAATCTAAATCACACAAACAATTTTCAATTCTCACATAATAGAACTCATTCTCCCCGCTGATTCTTGGAGTCGAGTGCACATTGATCCTCTTGAACAAACAAATGCTTAAGTGAATATATGTTGTTATGCAAATGCTTTCACTAACCCTCTTGCATGAATTAAAGTGCGTGAAGCACGTTAAGTGCCTACTTTCAAGAATTAAATCAAACATGTTGAGTGTTTGGATTTCGCCTACCATCTACCTTTCCATTCATCCAATTAAGTGCGTCGAGCATCTCTTAAAGCGTCAAGCATCCATCGCGTCAAGGATCCATCACGTCAAGCAACCATCGCGTCAAGCAACCATCGCGTCAAGCAACCTTTGCGTTAAGCAACCATCGATCAAGCATCCATCATGTCAAGTGCCATGCGTCAAGCATATTCCAACAAAAAGCCCGATTCAATCGCCTGCACAGTGGATCGTCATCAATTAGATGTGTCAAGCATCTAGGGTAGTATGTCAAATACTCATCTTAGCAAAAGCCCGATCTTGAATGAACGCCCGGTCTTGAATCACAGTGGATCGTCACCAATTAGGTGTGTCAAGCATCTACAGTAGTATGTCGAGTACTCACTCAACAAAAAGCTCGGTCTTGAATCGCCAGATCGTCACCTCAACAAAAGCTCGATCCCGAATCGCCAGTAATCGTCACCTCACTTCCAGCCTCAAAAGACAAAAACCAGAATGCAAAGGACCTGGATACAGTAAATCTTTGTTTTCTAACATCTTTCCCCGCAGTTCGAAGCCCAAATGCACGAATCTTCGTACAAACAGTATATTCGTAATTGGGTCATGATTTGATTCCTCGCATGGATTTGCCTTTTCAAAAATAAAATCTCCTCGATTTTCAAAAATGATTTTCAAAATGCCTAAAGCAACCTTTTCGTGTTTTGGAGTCGAACTACGTTTTGGTCCGATTCTCCGATAGAGATACGTAGGCGTCGTGCGGCACGACCATCCCAAAGTGTTCGTAATGATGTCTTTTCTATCGACGACACTTCTTCTTTCATAAGACTCGTCGCCGAGGGGCTCGTAGACACCCCATTCTCGAACTCATAATTACATGATTACACTACTCTTCATCTCTCTTTTATGTTTTGATGAAAGCATATCGGTTTCGTCATGTTTCGTTAAGTTTCTAACTAACCTCGTTAGTTTTGGACCTAATCGACTAACGGAACAACCGAAGAGGACAAAATAGTCATCGACTAGTTATCTCGCGCGGATATCATATCTCGCGCGAGACAACCCCTCGACAGATGTGCGTAAATCACTCTCCTTCTCCGTTTCAAACTCTCTTTTCGATAAAACCTTATCCAATTCTGGGTATCCAATCGAACTGAGTTCAAACCTTCCTAGGGATTTTACCTCTCCACCTTCACCTCTCCAACCTCCTATAAATATTGGATGACTTTCAAGTGTTTCAGAGGTCGACAATTCCCCGATCCTTGATCAAGAAAACACACAACACACACATTTTGTTGGTTTCTTTCCACGAAAGACTCCTTCAAATCACTCACAAACAACTCCTAAAGTTTGTTCATCAACCTTGTTGATTAACAAACATCGAAGCCCGAATCAAAGGACCAAGGCGAAGCTCCGTCCGCATCAAGATCCAAATCAAGGATCGAGGCGAAGCTCTGTCCGTATCGAGTTTCAACTCTAAACTTGAGTCGAAACTCTGTCCGAATCCCTTCACAAAAGGTAATCATCCTTTAACTTTCGTTTCTCTTCTCAACCCCTCTATTGATTTTAGAGTAGTGTAATCCCATCAAAAGGATTAGCCTAGAGTCCCTTCAGTCAATGGAGGCGATCTCGAAGCATACAATCCGACATTCCTAATCAAGAAATTGATTAGGGTTTACTTGTTTTCTTTAAGTATATATATTGTAAAGATTGAAAACCTCTCTTTTCTTTAGCAAGACCGATCTCCGGATTGGGTGGAATGGATGCTCCTTGACCTACCCATTTCATAACCTAAGCCCCGAACCCAAATCTCTTTCAAAAATGTTTTTTCTATGTTTCCAATCGAGTAATATAGGTGGCGACTCGCCAGCCGTGCCTTCCAAGAACAATTTGAGGACAACCTACCTACCGCACTACTAGAAGGGACCTTGAGCAAACTAAGCAACAACAAAATGAGTCATTCACAGACTTCATCAAAAGATGGAGGACCAAACCGATCGTAAATCGTTGATAGGCCAAGCCTAGACGAACAAATTCATATCCTACTTCAATGTCTCCGCGAAGAGTACCAAGAGAAGCTTACTGACAATTACTTCCCTAGTTTCCTCGAACTCCATAAACCGGGTCTTAGAATTGATGAATTGATCCATCTTAGAAAGAATTCAGAAATAGAGAATTGTCCAACGAAGGGGAGCACCGGTCGTACCTATCATGATTTTGGTGGGGCTACTCTTAAGTAAATGTTCGATGATCTAGTAGGCCAAGGAAAATCAATCCAATGGAAGACTATCATCCTAAGAAAATGAGAGAAGATTGGGACCACGACAAATTTTGCAATTACCATCGCTTAGTGGTCATGACACCAACAATTGCTACAATTTGAGGGATGCCATCCAAGACTTGTATGAAGCCGGCAAGATCAATCGAAGCATCACCACCTTGGGGCTCCGATTGTCCTCTCCCTTTTTCCTTTGAAAAAACATAGATTAGGTAAACTTTCTAGTATGTTCTCGAAGAGTCATTCGCCATTCTAGTCCATCTCTATCCTCTCTAGTTTGTGTCAAGTAAACTATCGAGTCTATTTCAAATTTCCTTATCAATAAAAGTTATCTCTTTATCCTAAACACTTTTCCAAGAGTTGTTTTTTTTATGAATATCATTTGATCCATATGTTGAATAAAGTGGACCCTCAGATTCCTTAAATCATCAATGGTAAAAATAGAAACTTCTAAACAAGTTTGAAGTGAAAACTATCCTTAGAAGGCTTAAGGCTAAACATTAACCATGTCGAAAGTCGATTGTCAACAAACGAGAAGGAAGCCAAAGGCGCCGCCATCAACATTCATCCCAAGTTAAGAGTGGGGCTACTCAATTCAAGGCTTTGAGAGTACAAAAATAAATAAAAAAGCTTCGCTAGGTCGAAACTCCTCAAATCGTCCCAGGCAAAATAGAAAGAAAGAGCATCAAAAAAAAAACTTCTCAAAGCCTTTCATCGCCCCACAACAAGGGATTGTAAATTTCAACAAAGGCAAGTTAAGGACTCACCCGCAGCAGCAAGAGTCAAGTGATATCAATGAAGAAAAGAGGATCCCTCAACATCCTCTACAAATGTTAGCACTAATGGCAACACAAATGAAGAAGACTTTTCAACGCCAATCTATAAAGAAAATGTTTAGCCTTTAAGTGCCGTAGCTAATGATTGGTTTTCTTTTTCAAACTCGTTAAGAAATTTCTAGATGATGCAAGGTC